>CM035442.1:86724558-86902058 GCA_020310875.1 Ceratopteris richardii | reverse complement strand
TTCAAAATCAATGACGTAGGTGAGCTCACATATTTCCTAGGTATGCAGGTGATATACACATATGAGGAATGTATTTGACTCAGAGAAGATACATTCAGGATCTGCTTCTCAAGTTCAAAATGGAGAACACTAAACCTGTAGGTACACCTTTGGAGATGAATCATAAACTTAGTGTTTATGAAGGTGAGAAAATTGAAGACATTAAAGAGTTCAAAGCTTGGTACGTAGCTTGATATATGCTACTCATACAAGGGCAGACATCTCATGTAGTGTGGGAGTGCTTAGTCAATTCATGCACTCACCGAGAAGACCACACATGGATGCAACTAAGAGAGTACTTAAGTATCTCAAAGGTACAATCAATGAAGGTATATTCTATCCTTACTCTTCAGATTTGGATATCAAAATCTATTCTGATGTAGATTGGGCAGGAGCTAAGGATGATAGAAGAAGTACTTATGGTTACTTAGCATTTGCACGTTCAAAGCTAGTGTCATGGAGTTCCAAGAAGCAACCAACAGTTGCTTTATCCTCGACTAAAGCAGAGTACAGAGGCTCGACCATAGCAACTCAAGAGGCAATATGGTTAAAGGCATTGTATACAGATTTGGGACTTGTGAGTTCCAAACCTCACATATTTGGAGATAATGTAAGTTCCATGCATCTACCAGCAAACCCTATTTTCCATGCAAGAACCAAACACATAGAGATGCATTACCACTTCATCAGGGAGAAGCTCCTGGCAAAGGAGATTTACATTTCTTTTGTTCCTACTGAAAAAGCAAGTAGCAGATATGATGATGAAGGCACTTGATGGAATAAAGCTTTGTAGATTCAAAGCTATGGTAGGTATTCAACCTATCCGAGAATGAAGACTCAAACATAATTTAGCTTGAGTGGGAGCTATTGAAACATCAAGCTTGCACTATGCTTGAGGTGGATTTGATCTACATCAAAGGCTATCGTGTTGAAAGAATAATCGTTGGAGAGTTCTTTTTCTTATGCTCACTTATTGTATTTTTTAAAAAATGATTTTTTATGGATCTTTTACCATTGTAAAAGCCTTGAGCTTTACACATGTAAAGGTAGAAAGAGAGAGCCCAAATTCTACGAATTTGTGGTGGTTGAGTTGCATTCAATCAAGCAATCAATCACCTAAAAGTAGATCAAATTAGATCTTCACTTTTCCTAGATTGTAGGAAAGTGAATTGATTCCCTCCAACAACCATTCCCACACTCATTTGAATTCAAAATCCACTTGTAGAAGTCATGGATCACAGCTAGAGTCTATATAAAGACTTGAAATCACTTGTACAATACATGGAAGCAATATACATACACTTGTGACCATTGTCTTGCTCCTTCAATTTTCTGCATCATCTTCTTTGCCAACAATAATCTTGCAGAGACTGTTGCTCTCTCTACAGAGCTTTAAATTGAGTTCAAATAATTCATTGGAAACGTAGTAGTGTTTAGTTTATGCCTATAAATTTTCAAAGAATTTGGTTCAATAGATTGGGAGAAATACTACTTTTTCTACCTCAGGGTCAATCTCTGCATATTTTTGAAAAATAGGAGGTACCACTGTTGAGTTTCTGATTCATTCCTATAGCATATTTTGCTTATTCCTTATACTTTTGTGCATTATATACACTCGACCCTATGTGTATCACTCCCATGAAAGGACTTTTTCTAATTTTAATCACGCTGGTCGCTATGTGCATTTGAAGTTCATTATCTCTTCCATAGATAGTAAGTTTTTTGAGCTAGTCGACATGCAAACCTATCTGTTTTGTATCCGCTCATTCTCCTTGATGCTCCAAAGTACATAGTGCATTTCTTTGCACTTATCACATGCCTATAAGGTCTATTTGAGTCTCCATAATCTCAAGGGCTATTCTTGTGCCGGTTGGCTAGACCAAACTTCGTCGCTTCGAAACGCATTTTTCTACCTCCTACAAGCTTCTCCAAGTTCATTCAAGGCACAAGCACACAAGAGTAGGATCCATAAAGTATATTTGTGTTATCGACACTCCCCCCTCCTTGACTTTGTCGTCCTCGACAAAGCCTTTGCAAGTGTGGAGCCTTTTGTGGAAAAGTGTGTAGAGCTCCCTTTGAGTGCAGTATCTTGTGTCATTGGAGTGTGTTGCTTTTTTGCTTTCCTTCATCTTACTTTTTGCATGTTTTTGGATTCAGCCTCCTTTTATATTTGATCCTTTGCCTCTTGTAGGTGAGAAGAATGTGCCAGAATGCTTTTTCTTTCTTTCTTTCTTTCTTTCTTTCTTTCTTACTTTCCTTCTTTTTTTTACAATGGGAATGTAAAAATGAAATATGGATGATGTATGAGAATGTAATGATAGAATGTAGATGATAGATACATATAGATGAAATTTATTTATCTCTTCTTAGTCCATGTGCATGAGTGGGACTAAGGGTGCATGGGTGGTTAACAAAGAAGTGCCTATGCATGGTCTTATGATGAGAACCTATCTTATGCATACTCTAAAAATGCATTAAAAAAATGGTGCAAAATAGAATGGATCTTGAGCAAAGTGCTCAAGTGTGAAGCAATGATGAGGCTTTCTCCAATTGTTCAACTCCAAGAGTCTTCTCCTTTTCATCAACCATTGCAATGGATTATACCTTTGTAACCTAAAAAAAAGGAAAATGAAAAGTAATTTTTACAATGCATGTACATGTGCCCTCTTTGTGTATGTATTAAACTAAAGGTGCCAATTGCTTGGCCTTTGGATGAGGCCCTAGTCGCATGCATACTTGATGTGCATCTTGAACATATGTTGTTCATTGAACAAGGTTGGGTTTGACACCCATTGATGCCGCACAAAGAGGTTTTAGGCCGCCAATATGTTATTTCTTTGCTTGTTCTTGACTTGAAGTTCTTCTTAGGATCTCTTTTAGATTTTGTCTTGATTACATTTAATCCTTTGGTTGGAAGTGGTCTTTCGTGAAGATAAGGCTTGATGGGTCTAGACCCTAGATTATGGAGCTTTGTGTGAAATGGTTGATTTTGTAAAATAAATTTCTTTGGTGCCTATATCTTAGTGCAATTTGGGTTGACTATGATTAATTGCTTGGCCACACAAATTTTCTTGACATTACAAGGGAAATGGGTTTTCTTCTTCTTGATGTAAATTTCTTTTGGATATTTTATGTGATGCTCTAGGAAAAGCCCATGGGGATTTCAACAAAGTGTTTCTATCCTTTGGATTGATTTGTGCCTCAAAAGATATACTAGTATTGTTCAAGGGATCAATTATGGGTAAGGTAAGGTCTAAGTGATCTTCTATACATACAACATTATTATTCAATGGATGAATAGGATATGTGGTTTGGTAATCCAGAGATTCATCAATACATTCTTTCTTATTACATGTAGAATCTCTAGATTTACAAATGGGGAATGAATCTTCATGATTGACCATAGAAGCCACATTATCTTCCATAGTATTGATACAAAGTAACTGCTTATCTCCCTCTTGATGATCAAAGTGTAGACCATCCTTGCTCATGGATTCATGAGAAGATTCCAAACTTAGAGGAAGGGAGGGCCCTTCCACATCCTCCAAGCATCTGAAGTCGTCCATTGCTCCCTTCTTCAAAGATTCTTGTGACTCAAGTAAATCAAGGTGATATGAGCAAAATTCAATATGTGAATCACTATGGATGTTGTTTTCACATATGTGGGAGAATTTATGTGAATGATATAGATACTCAAAAGGTTCCATTCACATTTTGGATTAATTGCAGCATAAATCACCTTAGAAAAAATTCCCAATTGTGCATCCACGCAGATAACTTGAGACTTCTCAATTTCAATTTCATTAGGTTTTTGTTTGGGTGGAGTTGTTGTTTCTGTTTCTCAATAAATTTCCAGATTCACTTTTTCCTCCACCTTTGTGTTCTTCTTTTCCCCTTTCAATTTTTTTTTTCTTTCTTTTTTCCCATCTTAGATGAAGCATTTTTTTTAGCTTTTGAAATGTTTTAAGAATGTATTGTTTTTTAATGTTTTTTGAGATGTGTAAATAATTCCTAATGGGTTTCTCCTAGCAAAAATCAGTGAAAGTTATGTTATAGACTAGATTGAGAGAAGCACTGACAAAGAATTCGCTTTAAGATTCATATCAATGTATCTTTCATGAACATCATAGAGTCCTAGGAACTTCAAACCAAGGTTTATGCACTTGATACGTACCATCATAAAATGATAATTCAACATTCTTATTTAGGGCATAGATTCCGACAAGTTCTACTTGGTTACCACACCATTCCTATAATCAATTGGTTCACATTTCCCAAAGAAATCTGATGTTGGGAAAGAAAGGCCAAAAACAAAGATCCAAATCACTCTTATGAGGTCACCACATCTTGAGAACACTACCACGCTTAAACTTCATATAAGTACACCAAATAAAAACAAACCAAGAACATACGATTCTTGCGTAAGATTCAAATAGCAACAACTCACTTCATAAACATGTATCAGGCGTGATTACCAACACATACCACGTTAATACAATAGAATTTGGATTACTATGTGGCGACTACCCAATCTATGAATGAGTGTCGATTCTCCCAATTATTCATTACCGTGAGTGTAAGTTTCCCTCTAGATATTCATGTCAATTCATCATGAAAGTTCTTAGAATTCATATGGCTATCATAAAAAGAATGCGCGAGATTGGCCCTCCATATTTCCATCTTACATGCCTATTTGTGCATCAAGAGTCTAGATGTATCCAATATATACAACACTTCAAAATTATAATTTTTTTTGGAATGTTTCTCCTCACAAGAATGGAACCATCACATTTGTTCACCAGATTCTAACTTTGAGTGATGTTATGGGCCAGCTTGTACCAACCCCTCAATCTAATCACATTTTCCTCTATGACAAATATTCAAATCTTGCATGACATTACCCCCCCTTTTTAGCCATTCTAAGTTTACCACTTTTAGAGAAATCATTGTTTACGATGTTATTTAGTCACGAAATATCCGACATGATGACACCATAGTGAGGGCTGCCATTAGTCAATACATTTGTTTCCCCCTTTTTTGGGTCCTCAGTGATTTTGATGTAGAATCTGGCCTTGTGATTTTGGACTCGCCAATTTCTCACCATTCTTTTTTTTCTAAATGGAGGTTCAATGGAAGCCTACTCCCCCGAGCTTTAACTTTGAAATTGCAATTGTACAAGCGAATGGGCATAGCACCCATGGGACCCCCCGTATCCCACAAAATAGGGGTTAGACAAGAAGACAACTTGATTACAACTAGTGTAATTGACCTAAGCCATTACATGTCCAGCCTAGAGCTTGAACGTTGGACCTCTGCCACAAGAGGCCAAAGCTCTACCAACTTCCCTACGGGACGTGGACATTCTCATAGCTCTTATATGCCACACTATGTTATGAATCTAATGCCAAGAGAAATGGGGTAGGAAGGTGCGAATGGTCTGCACGGTAGCATCATGCACTAGTGCTTCACTACATGTATTTTTGCATGTGCAGTAACAATAACTTTTTTGTTTAACTTGAGCTATGTTGTATCTCATTATAGGAGGGAACCACAGCTTAGCATTTGATATGTCAGCAATAAAAAAGTTTTAGGAGTAATTATAGCACTGTTAGAAACCATATAAATAATTTTCACACATAAATACATATTTGACCTCCAACAAAATGTTGCATCTATGAATCTCCTTGGAAGTAGTCCACATTTGGCTCATTATGAATGATCGATGTGTAGATTCCAAGGATGATGCCTAGTTCTTTAAGTTTCTCATGTATGATCAATTGTCATACTCTACTCTGCATCGCCCAGATGTGATATAGTCTATAAAAGCATAGAGAAAACATCCGACCTTTGCATATAGACATGTTTAAAATGATCCAAAGATCTCTACTATCATATCATGATAGCCCAAATGTGATATAAGTTGTAGAAGGACAAAGTATGCATTGAACTTTTGCCTCATGCCATGTTCAAAATAGGCCACAGACCTTATGTACAACTCAACCTCTTCATAGAAAATTATTGAAATGAGTATTAGCTTCAAGTGCTATGTGGCTAGTTATCACATCAAAAGAAATTATAATGTGTATCCTCATCAGTTTCAACATCCCAGTGGAAACTTCCAAATGCAAGAACCTCTAATTCTAGCTATCATAGACCTAAAAAACTCAAGGTTATAAGCTCATCTTTAGTTATTGCAGTCATGCCTTCAGGATTTGCCTTTAACTCTAGTTTACCAAATAGTTTAGAAAGTGGTCTACCCTCATGTCAGTGACAGCAATGCCAATGGTTCTAGGTATTTGTTTATGATCTGGAATGTTATCATCCATAAGGTTCTTTAGTCGGCAAGCAGGTCTACACATGATGCCATGAGTGTGACAGAAGCAATACCTCATTTTTCTAATAAACTTAAAAAATTATAAAATATATTCTTATTCTACTTGTATCTTGAAGAATCACCACACATGGTAGACTAATCACACAAAAAGGAGTCCTCCTCATACCAAAAATGGATCATTTCAACAAGTTGTGTGCAATCTTTCAAACCACCATTGTTTACAAGAGCATAATGAAATGAAGAACTCAAAAATCTTCATTAAAATATTGCATACACATCACTTCCACACCATAACCCATCATGCTAGTGATAAGAGAACGCTCGCGAACAACAACAACAAAAGTTGTTGATGTTGTAGCATCACAACTCATATTTATCAAACCAAGGAGCATCTCACTAGACCAAATGTTGCATAGAAGCATTTTGCACATGCAATGGTGCTTCGTTAGCATGAGATTAACAACAAAATATGCATGTAATAAGATGAAACTATCGTTAATGACACACACAAACTTCGACACACATAATCATGTCAATAATTAACAAACTAACATGTTACAAGCATGAGGCAAGAAAGGAACAAGCACACAAACACATCAAGAAGACAACAAGAGCTCTCCAAGCATTCCACAAAGTAGCATGATCTCATTATCTCCAAGAATGCTCCCCAAAATGAGAGGTAGTGATCTCTTTATATACAAAATAGGCAAAATCCATGCTATGTGGGATTTGTGAAGTAAAAGGAGAATTAACCTCACTTGTTGGCTAGTGTGGCACTCACACACACCTATAAAGAATGCTTATTAAACTAGTTGAAAAAGTAGAAAAATGTAGAAATGGTGATGAATAAGAGTAGTTTCCAAGAAGTATAGTTGTGTTGTCAACAATGAACCACCTTGATTGCTAGTCGTAGATGATGATGCATCACTTGAGATCTTCTCTCCTTTGTCATTGAAGCCTCTGCAACCTTTGTGTTTCTGCTTTTGCAACACTTGAAGACACTTGAGCTTTGATACCATGTAAGAAATAATATCACAATAGAATAGATCAATAGACAAAGTTGAGAAAAACACAAACAAAGAGATACACAAAATGAGAGATAGAGAACTCAAATTCTCAAATCACCAAGAGTAATGCAGCAAAGATGGTTGTTGTTCCACCTATGCACTCCTAATATGGATCTTAGATCATGATCTAGAAAAACTCTAGATGGTATTATTATTGCACAACTCTATGTAGAGCTTCACATAGGCCATGATTATATAGCTTTTACAATGGGATTCGGTATAGATAAACATAGTTGAGATAGATAAAATAGAAAACAAAACATATAATGCAACAATATCTCCATGACTAGAATTCATGCCATCTCGGTCCTATAGCCGGGGGGATAGGCCCCCCAAAACCCCATAGAACGGGGCAAGCCTCCCCTCTGCACTCCCTCCATTAATGTTCTATGGAATCATGTAGCACCACAAGGCTTTTATTTTTGCCTTGAATGGAAATCCCATCTCTCGAAATTTTATGCCCTGTGTAACCTCATGGCTAGGCTCACAAAGATCATTTATTACCATCCATGGACACACGTAGACCTCATCTAACTTGGAAGTTAGGGATCCACAAATGTCCAAGCTCTCACAATGGCTTCTCCTCATAATGAGAGCCTTACAACTTAGAGCACCATGGATCATTTGTGATCACTTGAAGGTGGAGTATTAAGCATATCTAACATGTTTGTAGATAATTCTACTTACTTAGGTTCAAGAATGTCAAGAAGAGTGTTTTTTATGCTTTTTCATCCATGAATCTTCAGTTTTTGGGTTTTTTTCAGCCATACTAGTGATTTTACAAGTTTCTTGGAGAGTTCTTTGTTATGGTCGGAGTAGTCATCACTTGTTAATAGTTCATTAGCACTTGTCAACTTGGTTTTCAAGAGGCATTGAGCCTTGTTTAAGGCTACATTTGGATAGACTTTGAGCTCCTTTAGCTCATTGCCTATTGATCATTGCTCATATATGTTGTTCGAGCACTCTCATTATGCACATCTTTGTGGAAACCACCTATGTGCGCTCATGTGGTATAGCATGATGGTTATGGTTTGCATATCCTTGACATGTTAAAGAGGGCCTTGGTGAGGTTTTTACAAATTAGGAGACACCAAAATTCTTGGGTCTCTTCAATGATACAAGTAGAAGACCTACCCTAGCCTCATCATAGGAGATGTATGCTACTGGATTCATTAGTGCTCGATAATCCTAGTTGGATTCTTTTGGTCACTTGGTATATGTAGTGAGTAGTGTAGTTATATGCAATGACATAGTCATGTAGTCTTATGGTTCTTTGATGAGTTCTTTGAGAGTGCTTTGATGTTTAGACTCCATTTTGCAAAGGAGACTCTATCGGCTTTTTTGAGGGATTTCGTTTTTTAGTCATGCATAGCACCTCAATTTTCTTTGTGCAAGCATGGAACATAGGGTTCCTTATTTAGAAAAATGGGATCTGTGCTGTGAGAAATCAACCTTAGAAGTTACCTATGTCAAAGTCGCTTGTTCAGGAAGACAGTTTCTGACATACTTTTGATCTTAAGGATCAAATTAAAGTTTTAATGAATCTTTTGACGAACTAATGGTTGATATGATTGCGCAAAGGTAGTGTGGAGATGTGTGCATCATTAGTTTGAAGAAATCTGAAGATATGTGCAGGTAATGAAGTCAATTTCTAAAGCAAACTTTCAGAAGAAGGAATTTCTTCACTCAAAGAAGTGATAGTGAAAGTTTTGATCAATAAAGATAACATTTGTGTAAATTTTGGTCCATAACTCATATAGAGGTGCTCTTAGATCAGTATAGATCAAACCTTTGGAGATTAAGAGGTCTCCAACAGTGGTATCAGAGCTGAAGGTAAAATACAAGTGAAGTAAAGGCATTGGAAGTCCCAACTGTTGCAAATATTGAAGTTTCTTCTAATTGAAGGTGGACAAGGACGAATTCTTGAAGATAATCTACAGAAATACAAAGTACAAGTTCAAAGGATCAATAAAGATCAAAGCTTTATATCAAAGGTACATTATATTACCATAAATCTGAGTAATTGCAGACATAAGAAAATCAAAGATGGGAGAAAGCTTGCAGATTGATAAGCTAGATAGGGAGAACTATCGAGCTTGGTCCATGAGGATGGAGGCACACCTCATGAGCAAAGATTTGATGGCATTCATTATAGGAGAAGAAGAAAAGCCTGAGTTTGAATATCCTAGTGTTCCAACTAGGGAGAAACTTGCAGGTTTGAAGAATTGGATGAGAAAGGATGCTCAAGCTAGGAGCATCATTTACATGGCTGTAAATGATTATCTTCTACCTCATATCAGAGGATTAGAAAGTGCAACAGATGTGTGGAATGCTTTGGAAGAGCATTTCCAAAATACAACCAAGTCAAGGAAGTCTTCATTATGGGCAGAGTTTACAACCTTCAAGAAGAAGAGTTCACAGTCAATTTTTTATTATGTGGCAAGAATGAAATATATTGAAGATAGCTTGGGAGTAGTAGATGAAGATATTGAAGAGGATAAGTTGGTAAGGCAAATACTTACAGGTCTAAGAGGAGATGAGAAGTGGAAGCCTTTCATATTGTCCATAGAATTGTCACTTGATCACTTTACTCCTGACCTTAATCAATTGCTAGGACATATGCTAACTTTTGAACAGGACATTAAGGGAGACAATGATAGGAGTGCAATTCAAGCTATGTACTCCAAGGACAAGAAAAAGAATGGCAAAGGGAAGAAGTCAACTGATGATGAAGGAACTTCAAGTCAAGCTAATTTTACAAAAGGGAAGATGAACTTCAGAGTTAAAGGAAGAGGAGGTAAGAACAAAGATAATACTAAAGCTTGTTGGATTTGTGGCAGAACCAATCATTTGGCAAATGATTGTTGGTATAACAATCAAAATGGTGGAAGCAATAACCAGAGCTTTAATCAAAGAGGTAGAGGAGGTAGAAACCAAAGAGGCAACTTCAGAGGAAGAGGTGGTAGGACATCATATGCTAGAGGAGGTGGAAGAAGTTTTCAATCTCAGTCCTACAACAACAATTATTATAATTATGCATCAGATCAGAAGGATGACATGACTCTCATCTTGAATGCAACTCATGAAGCAGTAGGTGAAGATCAAAGGGTGTTTTATATTTACTCAAGATGTAGCAATCATCTGAGTGGCAATATATCATTGATGACTGATATGGAAGCAAAGGTGAATGGACATACAGTTCAAACAGGTGACAACACTAAGCATAAAGTGGAAAGCATTGAATCAGTGAAGACAAAGAATGGAAGTACACTCTTGAGCAAGGTACTTTATGTTCCTACTATTCCTAAAAACTTGATAAGTGTAGGGAAAATTGTGGAGAAGGGATATGAAGTCAGATTCACAAATGATGGTGTTTATGTGCAAGATCTAAATCAAGGATATAGAAATATCATTGCAGGTAAAAAGGAAGGAAGGTTGTTTACTCTGAAAGTCCAATGTAATGTGGGACATGCTTTATTTACTTATGGAAGTCAAAAGATGTCTGAGTTAGACCTATGGCATAAAAGGCTAGGTCATTTCAATGAGAGATCCATAAAGGAAATGTCAAGGAATGATGTGGTGCTTGGTTTGCCAAAAGTTGAAGGGCAACATATGGTGTATAAGTGTGAAGCTTGTCAATTAGGTAAAGCACACAAAAGTTCATACAATAAATCAGGATATAAGTATTCAAATATGCTTGAATTGATTCATACAGATGTGTGGGGTCCTTCAAGGGACTATAGCATAAATGGATCCAGATATTATGTGTTGTTTGTTGATGATGCAACCAGATGGATTACTTTATATATAATCAAGGAAAAATCAGAAGTGTTCAAGACATTCAAGCATTATCATGTTTATGCAGAAAGGATTACAGGACAAAAGCTCAAGAGGTTGAGATCAGATGGAGGGGGAGAGTATTTTTCTAAAGAGTTTGATGATTATTTGTGGAATGCAGGTATAAAAAGAGAAGTAACTTGCAAGTATTCTCCTCAAGAAAATGGAGTTGCAGAAAGAAGAAATAGAAGAGCAATGATGAAGGAAAAGAATTGTCCAAATTACTTATGGGCAGAAGCTATCAACACTGCAACATACCTTGTGAATAGGTTACCTTGTAAAGCATTGGAGGGAAGAACTCCTTATGAAGCATGGTGGGGTAAGAAACCTACTCTTGATCATTGTAAGGTATTTGGATGTTTAGCATATGCTTATGTTCCTTCACAATTGAGACATAAGCTAGAACCCAAAGCAGAGAAGTATGTGTTTATTGGGTATGATGATAGACAGATGGGTTACAGATTGTGGAGTCCATCCACAAAACAATTTCTTGTTACCAAAGATGTTACATTTGATGAGGAAAGTACATGGTATATAGGGTCAACAAAAGAGTATGCAGATGTTAAAGAAATACAAAGGAAAGGGAAGACAAAAGTAAGTGTGTATGAAGAAGATATTGATGATGTTGATTATAAAAGTAAATTGCAAGATAATGTTAAAGATGGGCCAAGATTTGATCCAGAATTAAATGTGGCTAAGACTTCAAGAAGTGTAGAGGTCATAAGATCCTTAAGATAAAGGAAAGAGCCTATCAGGTATAGCTATTATACATCTTTCTTAACAACAAAAGATTATGCTTACATTATGAAGACAGAAGAGGACCCAATCACATATGAAGAAGCTAAAGGTAAACAGAATTGGGAGAAGGCAATGCAAGAAGAGTATGATGCTCTACTTGAAAATGAAACATGGGAGTTGGTGCCAAGACCAAAGAATCAGAAGGTCATTGGATGTAAGTGTGTGTATAAAACAAAAAGATTTGCAGATGGTAAGGTGTCTAGATACAAGGCTAGACTTGTGGTCAAAGGTTATGCCCAAACTTATGGGGTAGATTATGAAACCTTTAGTCGTGTTGCTAAGATGTCTACAATTAGATCATTGATTGCTATTGCTGCTTGTAAATGATGGAAGTTATCACAATTAGATGTGAAGAATGCATTTCTGAATGGATACATTGCAGATGAAGTGTACATGGAGCAACCAGAAGGCTTCATGGATTCAATTGGATTAGATTATGTATGTAAGCTCAAGAGAGCTTTGTATGAACTGAAGCAAGCCCCAAGAGCATGGTATTACAGGCTTGTTAAGTTCTTGAATGAATGTGGATTTCAAGCATCAAAGGTAGATAGTAGCTTGCTAGTGAAGGCAAGTGAAAATGGATACATATACATGTGTATTTATGTTGATGATATTATTGTCACAGGTACAGATGCTCAAGGAATCAATGAGCTTAAGCAACAAATAGAGAAGGAGTTTAAGATAAGTGATTTGGGAAACTTATCTTATTTCTTAGGAATGCAGATTGTATATACTCAACATGGAGCATATGTTACACAAGAGAGATACTTGAAGAATCTTCTGGTCAAATTCAACATGGAGGATTGCAAGCCTTCAATCACACCATTGGAGGTAAATCATAAATTGAGTAGGTATGGAGGTGAAGAGTTTAATGACATGAAGAAATATTAGAGTTTGGTAGGTAGTTTAATCTATGCTACCTTGACAAGGCCAGATCTATCATATGCAGTAGGTGTGTTATCACAATTTATGCATTGTCCAAAGAACACTCATTGGATTGCAGCTCAAAGGGTACTCAGATATATCAAAGAAACCCTAAGTGAAGGTCTGTATTATGGATTTACTTCTGATACAAGAATCAAAGTGTTTGGTGATGTAGATTGGGTAGGTGATTTAGATGATAGAAGGTCTACTCATGGGTATCTCTGTTATATTGGAGATAAGCTAGTTTCTTGGTGCTCAAAGAAGCAACATACAATTGCTTTGTCATCCACAGAAGCTGAGTATAAAGGAATGGTAGAGGCTGCAAAGGAAGTGATATGGTTAAAGACCTTGTTGAAGAGTTTTGGAACTGATCAGAGTAGTCCAATTATTTTTGGAGACAATATGAGTTCATTGTACTTGGCAGCTAACCCTGTTTTTCATGCCAGGACTAAGCATATAGAGATTCAGTATCATTTCTTGAGGGAAAAGGTACTTGATAAAGAGATTGAAGTGTTGTATACTCCAACAAAAGAACAAGTTGCAGATATGTTAACAAAAAGCTTGGATGGACCTAAGCTACAGAGATTCAAAGAGATGGCAGGAGTGAAGAAGAATGGAATAATCACAATTAGTGATTGAGGGGGAGCTGTTGGAACAAAACAATCACAAATTGATGATTATAAAGAGCTTAAAGAAAGTCTATGATCAGATTGAAGTGGAAGAAGATACTTGAAAAAGTGAAGGGATCTCAGAAGTGAAGCTTGTATACATATGTACATTACAGTTGGAATTTTTTGTAATTTGAGTATAGATAATCCTTAGGATGATAAGGATTAGTGTAATAGACGCGGGATGAGTCTAGAACCATATGTATATAAGTCAATGATGTAAATAAATACATGAGAGAGAGTCATTAGAAGCCAAGTGTCATTAAGGTAGATGTGTAGAGAGTCATCTTACGAGTTAGCATCGGGTCTTTCTCTGATTTCTCTCAGTCTGATCGTGTGGATCATAAATCCTATTGTACACATCTAATTTGGAAGTTAATGAAGCTATGTTCAGAGTTTCATGATCTAATTTCTTTCATGCTGTCACTATGATCAATAGGAACATGTGTAAGTAAACCTCTCAGAGTCGCACACTTTTTTGTGTCAATGTTTTGCTTAGATCTCAGTGCACAGTGTAAAGTTTTTTATGAGTGAGCATTCAAAATCTAAGTTAGAAGGTAAGGAAGCTATGGCTAAAAGCATTTAGCAAAACGGGATCTGTGCTATGAGAAATCAACCTTAGAAGTTACCAATGTCAAAGTCGCTTGTTCAAGAAGACAGTTTCTGACATACTTTTGATCTTAAGGATCAAATTAAAGTTTTGATGATTCTTTTGACGAAATAATGGTTGATATGATTGTGCAAAGGTAGTGTGGAGATGTTTGCATCATTAGTTTGAAGAAATCTGAAGATATGTGCAGGTAATGAAGTTAATTTCTGAAGCAGACTTTCTGAAGAAGGAATTTCTTCACTCAGAGAAGTGATAGTGAAAGTTTTGATCAATAAAGATAACATTTGTGTAAATTTTGGTCCATAACTGATATAGAGGTGCTCTTAGATTAGTATAGATCAAACCTTTGGAGATTAAGAGGTCTCCAACAAATTTTTCCTACACTCAGCTTCACAAGTAGAAGTGGTCACAATAGGCTACTTCTTGATCAACCAAGATATGCATGAGCTACCAAGCATGAAGCAAAAACCACTAGTGGATACACATGTCATAGGAACTAGCTCAATCAAAGTCAAAAAAAGCATGTAAATCTAGCGGTAGTGATCCCCCCTTGGGATAAAACAATCCAAGTAGTTGGGTACCACTCAAGTAGTGAAAGATGCACTTAACTCCCTGGCAATGCTTGAAACTTGGGCAATGCATAATCTCACAACAAACTAAATATCATTCCAAGTTATATATAGGTAAATCAAGCATCCAACAACCTGTTGATAAATAACACCATCAAATGCATCTCCAGCATCATGAAGACTCAACCATAAACCTGTTTCCATAGGAGTGGCAATATGTTTGCAATCTTCAAGGCCAAAATGCTACAATAATGTGCTAATATATTTTGTTTGACACAGAGCTATTCCACCTTCAACTTGCATAAATTGAATGCCCAACTAATGATGCAAATGCCCCAAATCTGACATCTAAAAAGAGGCATGCAAATCAACCTCAAAATCAGTAATATTCTTTTCATTAGGACCCGTGAGCAGCATGTCATCAACATAGATAATTACATATGACCAAAAGCACATCATTTACATACTTAACATATAAGGTGCTCTCAATTGGACTGTTCTCAAAACCATGTGCAATCAAGTAGGCAAGTACCTTTTCATATGAAGTGTATGGTGCTTGCTTCAAACCATATAATGCCTTTTTCAACCTGTACACCTTCTTTTTATGCCCTTTCTACACATAACCATGGGGCTGAAATAAATACACTTTTTTATGTAAGTCACCATTCAGAAATGTAGTTTTAATGTCCAATTGATGTACATTCTAATAATGGTGAGCTGCAAGTGCACAAATGGTACAATGGTGGTCATTCGATATGTGGAACAAAGGTCTCATCAAAATCAATGCCACTTTGTTAAGCATAACCTTTTGCAACAAGCCTAGCCTTATACCGATCAATTGTTCCATCAGCCTTATGCTCAGCTTGTATATCCATTTAGTGCCAATGGCCTTTTTGCCTAGAGGAAAATCACATAAAGACCAAGTACCATTCTTCATAATGTTGTCATATTTTGATTGCATAGCAGCCATCCTATTATCCGAATTATGTGCTTCATCAAAAGAAACAGGCTCATTCTCATCACAAAGACTAGAGGTAGCCATTGCATAGAAACTTGATGCAAAAGAACTAGTATGGTATCTTGAACAAGTAGGATATGACACATGTGCATCTAATTTGCTATCTTGCAAACTCTACACCATCCATTTAGGCATAGTTTTTACCTTTTGTATATCTACCCTCTCATCAATACAAATCTTCATCAGAAATGGAATGATCTGCATCATCACGTGAAACCTATAAAGGCTAAGAAATTGCCTCATTTGGACCAGCACTTAATTGTCTACCTATAAAAAGAGGCACCAAAGTGTCATTCACATCATTGGAGCTAATTGATGTCTCCTTGGTACATGAAAGTAATGGTTGAATTACATCTTCCACAAAAACAACATCACAACTAGCAAAAATGCATTTAGTCTATGGATGATACAAATGATAGCCTTTGATTTCAAAACTATACCCGACAAAAATACATTTCACTACTTTGTCATCCGATTTTCTGCATTGTTATTCAGGCACTAATGCATATGCTAGACAACCAAAGACATATAGATGAGAAACAGATGGCTTATGACCATGCCAAGCCTCATATGGAATGATAGACTGCAATGCTTTGGTGGGACACCTGTTAAGTATATATGTTGCACACATAACTGCCTCAAGCCAAAAGCTATGTAGTGAAGCCTAACTTTTGATCATACACATTGCCATCTCCATGAGAGACATGTTCTTTCTTTCAACAACACCATTTTGTTGAGGTGTATACGGCATTGTACTCTAAAGTTTTATCCCACATTCAGCCAGAAATGCATTAAAATCACAAGACATATATTCCCCCCCCGATCAGAATGGAGGGTGCCCAACTTACATGCTAACATATTTTCAGCCAAAACCAAAGACGGTTTGAAGCACATAAACACTTCCGACTTCGTTTTCAATGGATACACCCATGCATGCATGGAAAAATCATCAATAAAAGTCATGAAGTAAAGGTAGTTCCCAAAAGAAGGTGTCTTCATGGGACCACATACATCAATGTGAACAAGCTGCAAGTTTTTAGTAGCTCAAATTGAACCATCTTTTGGGAAGGAGGAACACTGCATTTTGCCCAAAATAAAGCCTTCACAAACATGTTTACAAGGTGCCTCAAGTTTGGACAAAGTGGACACCACTTAAGGTTTTTGCAGGTGTAGAAAACTAGCATAATTCAAATGAACAAAGCATTCATGCCAAATCTTTGCATCTAAGATAGCCTAAAAATCTTGTACTGCACATGCTGAATCATTCATAGATTTTGCATAGTATATGAGCTTATAGAGCCCATGGCATAAAATGCCTAAAGCAATAATATCATCACCATTTGACATATCATGAATTGTACATTTGTCATTCATAAATTTGACAACCAAGCCGATCTTAGCTAATGCTAAAACTAACAACAAATTTTTCTTGATCCTTGGCACAAACAAAGCATCTAACAATATGAAAGAACTATCATCATGAGTAGTCAAAATGATCTTGCCAACTTCCATTACAGGAGAAGAGGAGTTGTTAACGCATGTGATAGTATTCCTTGTAAAGGCAAGCTCAAGTGAACTAAAGAAACTATGTTGTGATGTAATATGTTTGGTTGCCTCACTGTCAAAATACCAAACATCTGAGTCTACTGTAGACATAAAGTGTCCATGAGAAGACGGTCATAGCTGCAAATATTAGTAAGTGCCCATTCTTCATTCTCCACAAGATTAATATACTATGTTTTAGGTATAGAGGCCTCTACAACAACCATTCCAGCCTCTTTTTTCTTTGCCTCTTTTGTAGCTAGTTTGGACAAATCTTTATGACATGATCATTTCCTTTACAATATTTTCAAATCCATTTCTGCTTTTATGTTTTCTTCTCGTTTTTGTCTTCCTTGTTGGACTATGCAACATTATCATATTTTTCTTACTAGTAAATGAGCTCAATTTACCTTTGCCCTTCTAACTAGCTAAGAAATCTTGGTTTACAACATGCATAATGGATATGTTCTGCCTAGACTAATCTTATTGCAAAAAAAACAGAGACTAACTCCTCAAATGTTAAGAAATGTAGATTGCCTTTCATCATCAACCAAAGAGTAGAAGCAAAGCTCTGATTTGAACCTAGAAGATCGTTAAGAATGGTCTACACAAGTGAACTATCTAGCAAGGCTTCATTTGCAAAAATCAATTGCTCTTTCAAATCTTTGATCTTTGTCAAAAAATTGTCCATAGAATCTCGTTTGTTCATATGCTCACTCTCCAACTGTTTTCAGAGGTAAGCAACATGAGCCTCATTTCTTGTCTGGTATAAAGTGGTGTCTCTCAAGCATCCTTTGTTGTTTTACATGAGTGAATATGAGGAAAAATGGCACGTTTGATAGACAAGGCTATCAATGCATCTGCCTGGGCATCTCTGCCATCCCATCAAATTTTCTCTATAGTAGGTGTAGCAAGAACCGCAACACAAATGGGAATTTGAAGACCGTCATCTTCAATGCCATCTGCATCACCTTCAATAATTATATTTATAGGTTTATTTGGTTGTTTTTCAACACCCTGCATAATATTCCACATCCTTTTGTGGCTAATACATGATGCATCATATATGCCCATAATGGGTAAATGGTACCATCCAACTTGTCCTCAATAGCCAACATACAGAATATATCATTGCTTTTAGCCATGGCCACTGACTAAAATACCTTGCTGCAAAAAAATGACTTTATTTCAAAAATTTGAATAGAGCTATCATATCAAGCTCGGCTAAACCTATAGCAAACTTTGAGCCACCTGTACTAGAAACCAAAACCTATATATATGTTTGGCACAAAAGGACAAAATTGCATGCATAAGCATTGCAATAGTGTGTTTGTTGGAGATATCAATTTGGCATATGGGCCTACATAGGAGAACATTACAGACCCTTTCACAAAGGCTCTGCCTAGGGAGAAATTTGAAGCTTTCTGCAAAGCTTTGGGCGAACTTCCTTTTGTGGATTGATTCCACATAGTTTGGCACTTCCTTTTACATGAATGGTAGCTCCTTGTTCACCACACCCTGGGGGGATTTGTTGATATATTTAGGTAGTGATTTGTGTGATCACACTAGGACCACCGAGGCACTTTTTTCCCTCTTTAGGAGGTTTTCTCCCCAAGCTTGTATATACGCCTTTTACCCTAATGGGCTACTTATCTTTGTACATTCTCTTGGAAATACATTCAGTATCGTGTGTTGTGCTCCAAACTTCTTCTTCTTCTTCCTCGTGCAATTTGTGTGCTTCTGTAGACCTCGAACTCCAACACTATATCCATTATCTTCTTTACCTCTTAATCTTGTAATTTTGTATATTTAGCACATGATGTGCTTAGGCAATTTGGTACATATATATTAGCACATGTTGCTTCCTTAGGGACATTTTTATTAGCACATGTTCATGCTCTTGTAACACTCATATTATGCCCCAACGTTGAGGGGAAACACTATATTTGCTTTGTAAGAGAGAAAGAGGACATGTGAAGCAGATGTAAGTGCATCTCAAGGCATCAAGGACTACAAAAGATGGAAGGATTGATGCAAAGTATCTGCTACAACATTGAAGAGTCATTGGATCATTGGATCTGTAAGAAAATAACAGCACAACTGAATAGACCTGTAGACAGAGTTGAGAGAAAAACGCAGACAAAGATAGACACAGACTGAGAGATAGAGAACTCAAATTCTCAGATTGCCGAGCGTAATGCAGTTACAATGATGGTGTTGTCCACCAATGCGCTCCCATTGTGGAGCTTAGATGGCGATCTAGACAAATTCTAGATGAAGGGCTTACTAGTGCGCAATGCTATGTAAAGCTCAACTTGGGTCGTGCTTATATAGCTTTTACAAGGCAGTTTGGTATAGATAAACATAGTCGGGAGATACAAAATAGTCGATAAAATATAGGATTCGACAATATCTCCACAACCAGAAGTCCTACCGTCTCGTCCCCGCAGAAGGGGGCAAGCCCCCCTCTGCACTCCTCCCATTAAGGTTCTATGGGGAAACCGCGTGACACCATAGGGCCTTTACTTTCACCTTAAATGGCAACCCAATGGCCTAGAAGTTTACGCCCTACCTAACCTAATGGCTCGGCTCACAAAGATCATCTACAACCATCAACGGTCACACATAGACCTCATCTAACTTGGAAGTTAGGGTTCCACAAATGTCTGGGCTCTCATAATGGCTTCTCCTCATAATGGGGGCCTTACAACTTAGAGCACCATGGATCATTTGTGCTCACATGAGGGTGGAGTATTGAGCATATCTAACACCCCCCCTCAATGTCCACCCTACTGTGAACTACCTCCTTGGTCCAATCCCAAGCTTTGGAAAGTGTTGAAGAAGTTGCTCTCTCCCAAGAGCCTTGGTGAAGATGTCTGCTCCATTTTCTTCAGTAGGACAATAGCTTATCTCCACGACCCCGTCCTCAATCAACTCACGCACATAGTGATACTGAATTTCTATGTGCTTGGTACGTGCATGGAAAATAGGGTCTGTAGCCTCCTGTCCTTGTATTCCTATGTGCCATAGGATCCTCCTCAACCATATTGCTTCACATGTTGCAACACATGCAGCTTCGTACTCAGCTTCAGTAGAAGATAATGCTACAGTCGGTTGCTTCTTACTAATCCAAGAGAAAATCCCTGATCCTAAAGAAAAGAAATATCCAGAAACTAATTTTCTGGTATCAATATCTCCTGCCCAATCTGAGTCACAGTATTTGACCAGAGATGATCCTTCTTCATAAAGAATGCCATAATCAGTAGTTCCTTTCACATACCTGAGTATCCGCATGCTTGCCTTCCAATGAGTTTGGCAAGGCTTATTAGAGAACCTGCTTACTACTCCAACATCATAAGAGATGTCTGGTCTGCTATTGCACAAGTAGATGAGACTTCCAACTAATTTCCTGTATCTTCCAATATCCACTGGAGATTAAGTATCTTCAATAGATAATTTTGTGTTGACCTCCATAGGTGTAGAAATTTCCTTGCAATCCTTCATGTCTAATGCCGTCAATATCTGCCTTGCATACTTTTGTTGAGAGATGAAAATCTTCCCTGGTTCCTACCAAACTTCAAGACCTAAGCAATAATCCATACTTGTGAGTAGCCATGTGCAAGAAGTCTTGCTTTATACTTTTCTAGAGTACCATCAGCCTTGTACTTTAGCTTCCAGACCCACTTGGTGCCAATGACTTTACACTTAGGGGGTCGATGCACTAGCTCCCAAGTTCCATTCTTCATGATATTGTTGTATTCTGCTTGCATGGCAGCCCTCCAATTCGGATCATGGAGTGCCTCTTCCACATTGGTTGGTTCCTTTGCTTCTTCTTGAATGAGATTAGCCATTAAGGCTGTGTTTACAATATGGGTGCTTGCACATCTCTGTTCCTCTATTCTCTGTGATCGCCTCGGTCCATCTGCAACCTGTTTTAGTGACTGTGGGATGGGGTTTGCAGAATCATAGAGCTGCCTCACCCAACGTGGCAATGGCTTTTCCACTTGGGTGTCGCCCAAGTTGGTGACTTTCAGACTCATCATCTGAAGATGATGATTCCTTCTCTTGTGTAGAAGGGATAGCTCTTGGGCTAGGTTCATAGTGGATTGCCCCTTCGCCTGATGATAAAGTGGAAGCTCTCTTTTCCTCCTCCACTGCATGTGGTTGCTCCTCCTTAAACACCACATCACGACTCACCAGGATCTTCTTAGCCTCAGGGTCATAAAGCTTATAAGCCTTCTTATCTTCGTTGTACCCTAAGAAGATACATTTGATGCTTTTTGGTTGAAGCTTGTTTCTCTCCCTATCTGGAACATGTACATAACATTCACTTCCACATACTTTGAAATGGGAAACAGAAGGTTTTTTACCAGTGTAGGCTTCTTGTGGAGTCTTTCCATCAAGTGTCTTGGTGTAACTTCGATTCAAGATGTAGACAACAGTGTTGACAGCCTCTGCCCAAAATTGATTAGGCAAACCCTTTCCTTTCAACATGCACCTTGCCATCTCCATGATGGTTCGATTCCGACATTATGCAACATTGTTCTGTTGAGGACTATGTGCCAATATGAGTTGATGCTTGATTCCCTTACTCTTGCATAAATCTTCAAACTCTGTTGATGTGAACTCACCACCACCGTCTGTCCTGAATTTCTTCATCTTCTTCCCTGTTTCAATTTCAACAAGCTAAAGCCATTCTTTAAACTTACCAAAAGCTTGAGCCTTATTGCGAAGGAAGTACACCCACATCTTCCTGCTATATTCGTCGACAAGTAACATGAAGTTTGAAGATCCGCCCAAGGCCTATGTAGGTATCTTTCCGCACAAGTCAGCATGCACCAACTCTAGAGGATAGCTTGCCCTCTTCTTGCTTTCTTGTGGAAACCCCTTCCTCTGTTGCTTGCCCATCATGCAAGCTTCACATGGTTCCTTCATTTCTACAATCAATGGTAGGTGTGCAACCATACCCCTGCGATGCATCTCCTTCAGTACAGGGTATCCAATGTGGCTGAATCTCTCATGCCATAGCTTACTTGTGCCCACGTTTGTAGTGGTTGTAAGAGCACGAAATTCATACAGGTTGTTCCTCCTTATGCCAGTCCCAACAATGTTGTTGTTACCGTCCATAATCTTAGCTCCTGTCTTACTAAAAGATACTTGATGACCTTGATCAATTATAGAAGCTACTGAAAGCAGATTTCGTTTTATTTGTGGAACATACAACACGTTTTATTTCGTTTTATTTGCAGAGGGGAAAGAAACCGTACCTTTCCCCTCTGCAAGACATCTTGCATTGTTTCCTACCTTTACTGTGATGGGTTCGTTTAGAGGTTGTAAGGAACTATAAAGGTCTATTCTACTCATCATGTGACGAGATGCACCACTGTCCAACACCCATGAGTCATCTGTTCCTGAATCTTCAGTCGAGGAGCACACCTCCTCTATTGTAACAAATAACTCAAGCTCTGTTTCTGCTGTGTTGGCAGACTCTTTGCCCTTGCCACCCTTTGAAGAGCCACTCTTCTCTTCTGCCTTCTTGATGTGACAGTCTTGGATTCTGTGTCCCTTCTTCTTGCAGTGGAAACACTCTCCCTTTAACTTCTTTTTGTCGTTCTTCTTTTTGTCTTCATCTTTTGAAGAGTCTATTTTGCCTCCTTTGGCATTTGCTGTGAATGCAGCATATCCTTTGCTACCACCACTCCTTGCCTTGAGTTGCAGCTCCTCCTCCATGAGTAAGGCACTGAATTCTTCAAAATTTAGTGGTTGAAGTCTGATTTGAGTGTTAAGAGCAGTTACCAAACCATCAAACTTAGGTGGACAGATTCGAAGACAACGTCGAGCTAGCTCCTCACTTGACTTTTGAACACCTGCTCCTGCCATTTGATCTCGTACATTCTTTATGCGAGTGATAAACACCTCTGCAGTCTCCCTATCAGCAAACGGTTCTGTTGCAAGCTGATTCTCCAAGTTTTGAATCCGTGTCTGATTACGAGTCTCATATTGATTTCTCAATATGTTCCATGCTTCACATGCCTTTGTAGTATGTTGAATGAGAGTCAGAACACTATTAGAAGTACTTGTAACAAGAGCACAGAGTGCATCTGCATTTCTACGTTTCCAAGAACGTAGAAGATCAGCATCAGGAGGAATCATTCGACCAGGATTATTTGGATCAGGTCTTTCTTGGGGCTCATGATCAGTCCCAAGAACAGTCTCCAAAAGCTCATATGAATCAAGAATAGAAGTGATTTTGAACTTCCACAAGGTGTAGTTCGTACCATCAAGTTTACCTTCTATGAAGGCTGGTGGCCGTATCCGCAACGTTGGGATGACCGGCATCATTGCTTCTCCTGCTTGTGCGCCACCTACTCCTATTGATGAACCACCTTGGCACCCAGTCGTAGATGATGACGCACCGCTTGACATCTTCTTTCTTTTGTTGTTCAGACCTTTGCAACCTCTGCATTTCTGCTTCTGCACCACTCAGAGCCTCCTGAGCTCTCATACCATGTAAGAAAATAACAGCACAACGGAATAGACCTGTAGACGGAGTTGAGAGAAAAATGCAGACAAAGATAGACGCAAAGTGAGAGATAGAGAACTCAAATTCTCAAATTGCCGAGCGTAATGCAATTACAATGATGGTGTTGTCCACCCGTGCGCTCCCACTGTGGATCTTAGATGGCGATCTAGACAGACTCTAGATGAAGGGCTTACTAGTGCGCAATGCTATGTAAAGCTCAACCTGGGTCGTGCTTATATAGCTTTTACAAGGCGGTTCGATATAGATAAACTTAGTCAAGAGATACAAAATAGTCGGTAAAATATACGATCTGACAATATCTCCACGACTAGAAGTCCTACCGTCTCGGCCTTACGGGCTGGGGGGATAGGCCCCCTGGACCCCGCAGAAGGGGGCAAGCCCCCTGTGCACTCCCCCCATTAAGGTTCTATGGGAAAACTGTGCGACGCCACAAGGCCTTTATTTTCACCTTAAATGGCAACCCAATGGCCTAGAAGTTTATGCCCTACCTAGCCTAATGGTTAGGCTCACAAAGATCATCTACAACCATCAATGGTCCCACATAGACCTCATCTAACTTGGAAGTTAGGGTTCAACAAATGTCCGGGCTCTCATAATGGATTCTGCTCATAATGGGGGCCTTACAACTTAGAGCACCATGGATCATTTGTGGTCACATGGATCATTGGATCATTGGATCATCATAGGGAAGACCCCTTTACTCTTCATCTATTATTTTCTCTTATTTCATTTGATTTAATGATGCATAGTTTAGTGCATATGCATCGTTATGAAGATGAATTGTAGGAATTTTTAGATTTTTTTATTTAGACATTATTTAAGGAACAACATGCATATCCACTCCCATGCATCTTTACAATATAACCCATGGTATGCCAATTTTAAAAATCAAGGAAAAACAAATAAGTAGCATGCACACTTAATAAGTAGCGGGATATTATTTGATTTCAAAAAGTTTATCTTTGTATGATGGGAGATAATCATATTCATTTCCATCTGAGAGAATATCATTGAATCTTCAGAGTCGCATGGATTATTTATGGAGACTAAAACGCATCTATGATAGAAGCCCAAATACTGAGCACGTTAAATCTATAGTTAGTGAAGGTAAGGAACATTCAAAGAGAGTATGTTAGTATTTGAGACTATGAGTTGTTGAGGGAAATGCCCACATGGAGTCGTATTTTGATTTCTTAGAAGGTAATGTAGTAAATTGAGATCAGGGCTAGCTACTCTAGATGGCATAGCCTAGATGGTAACCACTTTAAGTGTTTGGCATCACTTATGGGTTTCACAATGAGCATTGACATATGCTCACACGACTCACTTTAGGTCTTAGTATTGACCTTAGGTCACTTATGAGAAATAGATTCCACTTAGAGAGGAATTTTGATAGGATGCCCTATACTAAGGGGATCTAGTAAGTACCTACATTGGTACTTAGGAACTAGCTCACCTTGGTAGATTGATGATCTTTGTATCTCTAACCAAGCTAGTCCAGTTATAGCATATAGGATTCATGAGAATCCACCAGATATACTATTTGAGAGTTCCATCTCTATGAGGGGAACTAGGTTATGATTTGTTTAGTATAATTGTGCTTCCATGGATTGGAGATGAGAACCAATGGTATGGGATGGTGGAGATCATTTCCCTTTGAGAACTCTTTTGCTATGCAAGAGAGAAAAGGGCTCATCATCCATAGAGTATAATGTTTACTGGACTCAAGAGAGATAGTTCATGGATATCACTTAGTTTATACTTTAGGAGTAGAGTAATGGCTCTACTTAGAATTTTTTTAAATCTACTTTCATAGTTTTTTTCCTTGATATGGGAGTTTGATTCTCCACTACTTAGAAAGGAAACCTGTTGGAAGCTTGTGTCTTCTTACTTTTTTGGAGAGTAGAGCCAAAAGAATCCATTGAATTTCTTTTAAGGGAAAGAGAAAGTGGAATATATTCCACTTATATATCCTTCTTTCTTAGAAGAGATGATGAGAGTATTATGCTCTTAAGATTGTCTAGATAGGAGTGGCACTATCCTATCAAAGACAATAGCGAGATCAGATAGTTAATGGTTAGGTTGAGTCTCATCTGAAGACTCTAGAAATAAGTGATTATCACTACTTCCAGTGATTGTCTATGGACATTAGTAAGACTGGGAGTAGAGTAATGAACTTTTCTTAAAAGTTTTTAGAAGACAGTAATAGATTTGACTTATTGGGTCACCAAATTCTTAGTTGATGTTTCATCATGAGGATGATGATTGAGCATCAATTAAGAGGATAGGTACTTAGGAATTATATGAATCTTCAAAGGAATTCTTGTTGCATTCATATGGCAAACTAGAGGGAAGAAAAAATGATAGACTTTGCATTGGTGTCAATAGATGCTCTTCCAAGAGAGCTTAGTCCAAAGGTAATGGATGACAAACCAAAGACTTCTTGGTTAGTGGAATGTAGAGATTTCATTTTACTTCCAAGGAATTCTTTATGAGAGCTAAAATGATGGATTTGTATAGATCACAAGGATGCTTTATGTAAAAATTATTAATTGTGACTACACTCAAGGATAGGAATATCTTGAGAGACCTGAGGGCAAGTCTATCATCTTAGGTCTAGAAGGGTTTGGAGTCACTTTTCTTATGGGACTATAGCTTTAGAAATTATTGTCACTTGATGGGGGTCAGCTGCTCTTGTTTTACATGGTCCCTTGTACACTTTTTATAATGCCCATCAAGTGGGAGGTATAGGTCATGTACTCATACTCAGATACTCTTTGATCATTATTTATTTTTTTCTCTAGGTCATGTCAACCATATTGGCTTTTAGTGGGAGATTGTTACGGATTGTTATTGTTAGTGTCTATGTGAAAGGTCAAATGGCTATTGGACACTCTTGTTTATGTTTCTTCTAGTAAAACACATAGTGTCTTCATCAGCCACGAACCATATTGAGACCATCCATTTGTGAAACCTACACAAAACATATTGCTACTCTCTATTCTCTGGTGTTTTGCATTTTTCTATAGGGCTTCAAGATATGTACAAAGGAGCATTATGACACCATTCAAAAGGATAAGATCCATTGTCGGATCCTCTTGAAAGCACTACAAGGAGCTCCAAAGCTCTCCATGAAAACCACTCTCTATGAAGGGCATAACATATCTGTGTTTGCAAAAGAGAACTCTATCATGAAGAACCTAAGCATGAGATACTTGTGGAAAGATTACTACACAAACATATACATGCAATGCTTGGAAAGCCCTGTAAGACTATGAAGTGTGGTTGCTTCTCCACAATATAGAAGGAAAATTAGAATACTTTTGGAAAACCAAAAATGTATTTGTGATACAAATTAAAATTCCTAAAACTATAACACTTCTACAATTCCATTTATAGCATACACGTTGAGCAAAGGTAGTTTTTAATGTATAGTCACAACAGTAATAAATCTCTCTCTCTCTCTCTCTCTCTCTCTCTCTCTCTCTCTCTCTCTCTCACACACACACACACACACAACTCAATGATACAAACAATTATACTTTTTGAGTAAAGATTAGGAGTATTGTATCCACAGGGGAATTGAACTCATAATATGCTAGCTAAGAGTCCAATGGGCTAACCATATATCCCAAAAGCCATGGTTGAAGATTAATTCTTTATCTTCTCTTAGGGTGTGGCTCAAGTGTCTCCTTCAAGTCATTTCTAGAATCTCGCACTTGGTTCTCCCTCTAGAGATCATTATCCTTGATGATTAGCTCCTAAATTCCCTTGAATTGATGTCCCCATCCTCACACAACCTCTTGAAACTTCTTATTTGCAACCTTGGTGTCTTGAACTATTGTTCTCAACCTAAGTATTTTGAACGTGGTTCTCATCCATGCTTAGTATCTTGAACCCTCAAGCAAGTGCTTCCCAATGACAAGGGAACTCATTCTGAGTTTCCCAAGGTACCCTACATATCTGAATTCGATTTATGGATTGGAAGATACACTCTAATCTTTGTTGGGAAATTTGTGGCATGACGTTTTTTTACCTTTGTAGATACCAAAGTACCCAAGTTTCTTTTCTTAAAGGCCATTAGGTTCCCACAAGATTTGTGGAATGCATCCACCTTTCCCAAGCCTACTTCCTAGGCTCTAATAGCAATCGTTGTATCCACAAAGTAATTGAACTCATGATGGGCTTACTAGGATTGCGATGGGATAACTACTTGCCCCAAAAGCCATGGTTGAGGTTACTACATAATACTCCTTATCGTGTGATTCAACCTTCTTCTACCTATTCTTTATGGAATCTAACAAGGGGCCTTCACCTCCACACTTATAAAGAGAAACTTTTGGCATGGAATTGGGTTTCCACATGCTCTCAAGTAATGCCAAACACCTAGAGTTTATTTACGAGGTTTCAATGGACAACAACCAAAGTGCCAACATGGCCTCTTCTCCAAGACGGGGGATGCAAGCACATATTTAGCATCTACCAAGATATGTGCATATATCCAGCATATACCAGCATGTGAGCAAATGCTATCATTTTCAATTAAATTATCAAAGGATGCCCTCGAAGGTCCTACATGAAAGTAACCTTACCTAAAAAATTGTGGCCTATTCATGAACCAATATTGAGCAAATGGCATTTTACTTTTTCAATTAAAAATAAGCTGAGTATTCTGCACTACCCATCTCTATCATTTCGACTTTCATATTCGCTAAGCATCTCCCAGATTCTGAATAGACCAATTCATTCATCTCTTTCTGTGTATAACCTCTCATTGAAGAGAAGATTGTGTACACATTTTCAATGCAAGAAGTAAAGGGTAAACTATCAATAATACAAGCCCTCTCGCCTGTATAGCATAGATTTCCATCACTGTTTTCAATTTCTCCCATGTTCAAAAGAGAATTGATACTGTGGACTTTACCACGTGACAAAAACAGTAGGCATACAACTATGGTACTGTCCACAAAGCCTAAGATTGACAGGTGTGCTTGCTGCCAAGGGCAAGGCTACTTTCCTCTGAATAAAGATTTATACATTTTCCTATCAGACGAGACGTGAGTTTACATTCTGAGTTTTTTCACATAGACATATTCTTGTAAATTTATCTGTCAAAGTACGTCAGCTGAAATGCAAACCAAACTTCTGCATTCTATGAGTTATATGCCACTCATCTGTT
Source organism: Ceratopteris richardii (assembly GCA_020310875.1). Lineage (NCBI taxonomy): Eukaryota > Viridiplantae > Streptophyta > Polypodiopsida > Polypodiales > Pteridaceae > Ceratopteris > Ceratopteris richardii. The sequence goes on along the minus strand of CM035442.1, from coordinate 86,872,929 downwards.
TTGACCTTGTCCCAAAACTCATCTACTTTTTTTTTTTTAATAAAAGGAAGTTCGGCCTTGGCCTATTCTCCCGGACTTTAATTAAGGTAAAGAAGAAAAGTTACAAAAGAATGGGACTAGTGCTCATGGGACCCCCCAAATCCCACAAAGCAGGGGAGGAGTGTGGTACGCTAGAGGGCATTACAAATGAGACGGATAAATCTATCATCGCCCTCATGTGGGACCTATTTGGGTTTCAACTTGTTGTTTTCGAGGAGATAGATAGAGTGATGTCTAAACGGTGGAGCACTCTTAGCTCGGGGGATTCTTTTACCTAGAAGAAACAATGATTTCTCGATCGACCATTCCTTAGGAGTTTGATCAAAATTGACAGCACATCGCTCCCTCCAAATCTTCCAAAGAGTCGCACCCCTGATGGCATTCCACAGCCTCGAGGAACAGCCGACCGCCTCACCCAACAGCACCTGTTGCCAATTGATTTGGTACGTGAGTCTCAGAATCCGTGTCACGTGAAGCCAGACAATACGGGACTTGGGGCAATCGAAGAACAGGTGAGCTAAATCTTCGATGCATCGATGGCAACGCTTGCACCATGGCGACACCCCACATATTTTATTAGCCCTGCATTGGACCAGATTCACTTATGCAAGATAAAACTCATCTACTTTAACCTTGTATCAAGAGGAAGCATCCATCAGTTGCACGACATGCACAGATGTTAAAAAAAAAAAAAAAAAAAGCTCATATGCAAAGCATCATGTCACTACCTAGTCTTAAACTTTGTGCCGGGCTCGAGAAGAGAGCTAATCCCCCTCGGTGTGCCGGTCTCTTTATTGGTACTCTGTTCTATAGGGCTATGAACTTTTTTTCCTGTGAACAACAGAAAATCATATGTTAGACACACCCAGCATCATACAATAGAGGCATCTTTACATGTCACAAGGAAGGGATGGGAAGCGCTTCACATATGAGATAGGCGTTGGTACATTCAAGCCCTTCATGGGATTTAAATCCGAATCACCCATCCAGCCAGTTCAAGACAAATAAGCATGATGCCACACCCGCTCAACATAGCGCATAAAGTTGCACAAGCTTCTTAACTAACATCTAGCGTGCTAAGTTTTTTCTTTTTTTTTTTTAATGGAGGTTCAGCCAAAGCCTACTCCTCTAGGTTTTAACTTTGAAATTGCAACTGTACAAGGAAGGGCATAGTACCCATAGGACCCTCTTTATTCCACAAGAATAGGGGTTTACATAACTGGTTTAAACTGCGATCACAACTTCTGCTAAGCAAGACAAATTGTGGCACATCAGCCACAAGGTACAACTTTCCATGTTAAACATGTCCCTTCCATGGTGTCGATGGGGATCGAACCCTCGCCCACACCTCAAGGGGCGAGAGGTCCAACCACTTGGACAAGCAGCCTAGAACTCTAGCGTGCTAGAGTTGTTGATATGTAGTTCACGGCAAGTAAATGATCATGATACCACACCTGCTCAACATAACGGATGAACTTGAAGTTGCACCTCAAGTAATATCCAACCTGTTAAGTTGTTGGTCTTTTGATCGGCTACTCTATTCTGTCGAGCATGAGGTTGTACAGTGTATCTCAACATCAGTTTGTTAGTATGTCTGGTTCTCTTGATTCGGTAATCTATTCTCTAGTTTGTTGATACGTATGGGTCTCTATATTGAGTACTCTATTCGGTTGAGTTTGTTAACATGTATGGGTCTGTATATTGAATACTCCCTGTTGAGCATGAGCTTGCAACTTAAAAGTTAACATGCACTGTGTACCATCCTTAGCTGTCAAGGTTGGACTTGAACTTGGTCAAAGCTGGACTTGTCTCCTCGGGCACTATGTCTTCTTCACATTACAGCTATGGGAAAGAGAATAACAAAAAGGGAGAGCCATTTTCTGAGCATGAACCTAAGTGGTTAGGATTGATCTTCTCTCCTTTCTCAAAACTCTTCGCCAAAGTCCGGGAAAAGGGCCCTTGCTGAAAACTCTTCGCCAAAGTCGCGTAAAAGGGATAGGCCCGAGGGCAAAAGCGAGACGAACAGGTTTTCAAATTCCTAGTCCATGGTACAAAATCAGCCTAAGATTCGTTCCTCTTTCCCGCTCTTCGATACATTCAATTGGATTTGAATTCACTTTCTGTTTTCTTAAACACCTAAAAAGACACCTGAAAATATTGACTTCTGAGCATGAAAAGGCACACATGCATTGCAATTTCCCGTAACTCTCTACAGGTAAGAAGAACAGTACTCATTAAACTTGATGCAAACACAACGAAAACACGCGGCGAAGAAAAAGAACATGCTTAGATGGAGTAGGGTTCAAGTGCCTGTACTGTTCCATGAGTGCATGTTCTTCCTTGAGTATATGTATGCTGGAGTATGTTCTTCCTTGGCTTAGATGGAGTAGGGTTCAAGTGCCACTCGGGAATTGATACTTTAGTTCCATGTATGATCCTTGTACGAGTTTATGTTTCTGCCTCTCCCTGAAGGAACTGCTGAAAATTATGAGAGGAATGACTTCCAGGAGTAGCCCACTTCTTTTTTTCTTGAGAAGTTCGGTTGTTCACCTAATCTTCTATTTAATTTTTTAAGACTTTTGAAAGTTCGTTAAAAATATGAGAGGAACCACTTCCAATAGTGCTGCTATACTTCGGAGATGTCTCTCATTGGCTTTTGGCATTCTCAATGGACTTTGTCGATGCTGGCAAGGGTCATACGTGCTGTGGCAGTGTCTCAATGGACTTCGTCTGACCTTAGGGTCGTTTATTCTAGATCCTATCCTTTAAAAATTTTCTAGCTCTGTTCATTGTAAAATTCGAAGGGTTCTGTGGTACTATGCCCAACATTGTATAACCACTTTTTCAATCAATGCAAACCTAAGGAACTGTAGATTGTAAGATCAAACTCCCGTTTTAAAAAAAGAAAAACAACTCATCGATCCTAAGGACTCCCTTGTCCCCCACTTTCCAAAGATTATTGTGTGTTTTCAGCCCTAGACGTTCAATGCAAGTGTTTATACTACACCATGCACTCCCAACTTAGTACTCTACTTCTTTTTTTTTTTTTTTTAATGGAGGTTCGGCCGAGGCCTCCTCCCCCTGACTTTAACTTTGAAATTGCAACTGTACAAGGAAGGGCATAATAACCATGGGACCCCCCTTATCCCACAAGAACAGGGGTTTACAAGACTAGGTTAAACGGCGGTCACAACTACCGCGAAGATGGACAAACGGTGGCACCTCAGCCACATGCAACATCATTCCAAGATAGATATGTCCCTTACGTGTTGCTGCCAGGGATTGAACCCTCGCTCCCGCCTCAAGAGACGAGAGGCCCAACCACTAGACCAGCTAACTGGGACAGTACTCTACTTCTTACATCAATCACCCAAAGTGTTTATCACTGCATCACCCACTCCTGAGTCTATCCTATCCTACAATTATACAAATCAATGATAGCCCAAAATCATAGGCCATTAGGAAAGCTGTTAGAAAGATATACATTTGTTGAGCTATAATTCTTGAAAAGACAGGATTAAGTTATTCCCAATTGAGAGAGAGAACAATGGAAGCAAAAAACGAGAATACTGTTAAAGTTCAATTAAAAAAATGATGATTTTAGTTATTCTCTGGATACTTTGTCCTCTCGTCCCACTTCAGCATCCATGAAACCAGCCTTCGACCTATATCATATGCCTCATTCATGCTTGCAGATTTAACTTTGCTCATCTTTCAAGGCTGTCTTGTTGTCTTGTTGATGGAAATATGAAATGAGGATTTGTGCATCCAAAGTTTCCAAACGCCGTACTAACACCTTCCCATCGGACAGTTGTGCGTTGCACAGTGGTTCGCCCATCCTTGTCTACCATCGTCCCAAGGACTCACGCTATTCTTACAGGGGACAACGTCTACGAGGAGCAAGGTTGTTTACAAAAACTTTCTACTTTCTTGCAACAAATTAGGAGCTTAAATGTGCGCAGTAATGCACAATAATTAAAAAAAAAAAATTCTAGACAAATGTCTCTCCAGATAATAAACATGCAAGAACTGAATGATAGAGGCGCCGATGCCTTTTAAGACCCATGAACAGAGAAAAAAACCATGGCTGGATACACAGGAAACAGAAATTCAATGAGGAATATTGATATGTTATCCATTAACTGGTTAAGAAAAACAGAAGCTCAAACTTTTGCTTGATGAATAACGGGCTCCCACTATCCTCACATTCCGCAATGTTGTGTTTAATGAGCTCTCGAGAAGCATGTCCACCATATAATAGACACTGAGATCTGAATCAGACGGACGGCTGACCGCAGAAAAATTATACCGCAGTCCTTTGCACCTCACTCGCTTCAGATTCCGTGGTGTTGCGCTTGATGGACTCTTGAGAAGAAGAACAATGTTCACTGAGATGGGACCGAGAGTATACAAGCTTTCTGGCTGCAGAAAAAAATACAGCGCAGTCGTTCGCACAAGGCAAATACCCGATTGCGTGCACATCTAGTTTTGCATTTTCTATCCACAGCAAAAATCTGCAGCGAGCGAATTGAAAGGTAATCGGAGCTTTACTGTAAAGAAAATGGGAATGTCGTTTTCACTATCAGAATCACGTTAATCACAATGCTGATAGTAGAGGAGAAGCTTAATAACGAAGAGAAAGAACGATCGTAAAATTTAAGGGTCTTATACGATCAGTCCATCGATCTGGGGACAAAAATGGCACGGCCGGGAGGTTAAGTGCCGTATGTGAACTTTTCACTAGTTTCTATGACACACAGTCTATACAGAGGGAGAATGTCCAAGCCAGTTGATGTTGGACAGTATTTGTAAAAGAAATGGGAAGGAAAAAAGAAGGGAAGGAGAAGGAAAGCTTTAGGACGCAGAAGCGGAGACGCTGCGCCTACAAGGAGGCAAAGGCTCAATAAAACCTGTGCGAGAAAACCTGCAAGGACTGTGTTGTAAGTGGTGTTGATGTTGGCATATTCCATCATCGAAATTCATTGCGTAACTCAGAGCATCGTAGTGGAAACCCTGTGGAGAAGGCCTGCTACAGTTCATTCTCTTCGTTTCGGCCCTTATCTTCCGCAGGAAGACACGCCAGCGGCCTGGTTTTGTGTATGCAACGTCATTTACCATCCCCTCAGCATCCCCTTGAGGAGGTGCTGAAATCCTAGACCTGCGACTGCCGACAAGCCTTCGGCTCTCATACCAGGCAGCAGGCGGCTGTGGATGCTTCCGCTGCTGCAACTCCAGGTTCCCCGACAGATCTCGTGACGAGGAAGACGGAACTGACGGTAATCGCAGGAAGAAGTCGCCACGGTAGTAATTGCACAGCTTGTGACAGCATCGGCTGAGAATAGCCGACGCCAGGGAGCGCTGCCGACGAAGGGAAGGGTAGGCCAGCGTAGGTGAAGAAGGGTCTACAGCTGCTCCCATGACCAGCGAAGAACCCAGAAGAGATGAACCTGCAGATGGAGCGTGCCTCAGACAGAGTAGAGCAGACCGAGGGACAAGGTAGCCGCGGGGAAGGAGAAGGTGGAATTGTACACGGACGAGCTCAATGTAGAGATGCTTTAAATCTGCAGAAGCAGAAGCGCGTATCTTGAGACAGGTACGCACGGTATTCACACTGTTTGTTTAGCTTTCATTTTGTCGAAAATAAATGGGACAGGTTCACGCGTATGCATAACACCAAGCACTTATATCAATCATCGAGTCAAGGCTTTTTTCTTGGGTCAATGGTGTACAAGGTGCTTGTCCACCATGGAGCCATGACTACATAGAGAATGGAGGATGAACCCATCAGCTAGTATGAAAACTAATTAGACCTTATCCAACGAAAAGGGTATCCAAAGATTACAAGTAAAGCTCATGATAGGTTGAAATAAACCTTTGGTAGGTACCAACCCATATCCTAGCCACCTCTTCTTCATTGCAAGAATGAATGGCATGTAGCACCTATGGAACATTTTGTATTCTAATGGAACATTTTCTATTCTATTGTAGCACCTAAGGAACCTTTTGTATTCCATAAAGCAGGAACTGCATCCCACCCTGGGGAAAGGTTGAAGGTTTATCATAGTTCAAATCAATAGCATAAAAAGGGCTTGATCCTTTGATTTAAAGTGGAGGTGGGAAGAGTGGCTACAAACTTGCATCATCATGTATAAAGTTCAAATCTCATGGGCAATGGATCTATTCATTATTGCACATCTTTGCTCCAAGCACACCAAGCTTGATAAGTGGTCCCCAAATTGGACACATGTGTTGCCTCGAAATTCACTTGTATTTCACCAACTTGTAACCTTTGAAAGGTTGGGTTTTTTTCACCCCACCTCCTCACATTAAAGCTCCCAAGGCACCCTATGCACACTGTTCCACTTCGGCATAACCTTTGCTTCATGTTTGAAGGCCATCCTTGACCTCTACTCATGAGGATTCGCTTGATATCTAAATGTTTTTGTGTATTGGTAGCCATATTTTGTGGTCCAAAAACACAAAATTTGTCAATACAATCACGTTAGAATCATACAACCCATACTCCATCATGTAGATAATAGGGTTATAGAAGGAATGTAATCTTCCTTTTTCTATCATGGTAGTTTGAATTTATTATGTGGCTGATGACTTTATAGAAGGAAGGCAATCTTCCTTTTCCTATCATGGTAGTTTGAACTACTGTGGTAGTTTGAACTCACCCTGAGGGGCCATGCAACTTGGTGGCATGAAAAGACATGTAAAAGTAGTTTGAAAACTTTGAGGATTGAACAAGAAAGCTAGAAAAATGAGGGGAGGGTATTAAAAAGATATGATGGCATGGCAAGCACTAAGTTCATTGGAATGTACCTTGGCTCTTGTGATCTACAAAGGAAAAGTTACATGACCTTGTCCATTTGCTAAACAACAAGCCACAAAAGGAAAAGTAGCTGAATGGGGATATAGATAGACTAGTTATATCATGAGGTGCACTAACTTTATAGTTCATTTCATTTCATTATCACCTTGAGCCCCCACCAAAAGGATTTACATAGATGTGTAAACTTTATCAGGCTACAATGTTACAATATTAGAGTTTTCAAGAGATGAGATTGTGCCTTAAAATTTTATTGAGCTTAGAAGTTCTATAGCATTATAAAAAAAGAATTTTACCGAAGCCATGCACACAAGAATAGTTATAAAACTTTGTGCACATGGTTTTCATTATGTAAGAAATAAAACCTTGAAAAGCTTCAAGAAATGTATTCTTTCACTTATGAAATATCTCATGAAATAGAAAATGGGCATGATTGGTAGAGAAAACTCATTCTCATCTCTTTGGTGAGGTATTTGTTTCATATAAGCTGAGCCTGTTGCAGTTATTTTGGGTGCAATCTGCACCGCCATCTGCGAGGCATCCACCCATCAATTATCTTCTCCCAACTACTCTCCACCACCCTCCCCTCATCTGTTCTTTGCCTCATCCTCACAATCTCCTCCTTCTCTTCCGCCCCCAGCACTCATGTTCACCGAATTGGAGTCTATGGGCCGTCTGCTTATACAATTTTCTCAGCAATTGCCCCTCCAACTGAAGTTAGACACTCAGCACATTCAGCAGGAATTACAAGGTAAAGTGGATTTGCTCGAAGCGGATATTGCCCCACTCCAGGAAGAAGCCAATGCGGTCAAAGCAGAGAATCATGCCCTGCACATTCAGTTTCAGCAACTCCAAGAATAGTTAGCCGAGCAAGCTAATCTGATTGCCCAAAGGAACAACAGACTTGCTGAGTTGAAGGAGAAAACCATTCTTCTCGCCGTGCGCGATGAAGAAATCGTTCAATTAGAGCAGATGGTGCAAGACAAAGAAGATGCTCGAGTGGCACTCGGAAATTCGCTGGAAGAAACACGTGCGTATCTTGAGCTAGTGACACAGAAAGGACAAGAAATGGCTGACTTGGCAATGCAGAACACTGAAGAACTCAAGACAGTATCCGCCGAACTTTTCCAGAAGAACCGTGATTTGGAAGCACAGATAGGCTGGATGATTCAGCTAAAGAAAGAGATGGAAGGTATTATGAAAGAGCGAGACGCCTATTATAAAACTATCCAGTATCAAGCTCAGGAACTCGAAAGAAGAGAGAAGCAGTTAGGATTTCAGGCAGAGAGATTGTCGCGCATTGATGCAGAGATTGCAGAAATAAAGCTAAGAAGAGATGTTGTGCTAGCCAATGACTTTTATCTGCAGGAATCATTTTTGCAAACGCAAACGGAATTATTGATGAGCCAGGTAGTTGCTGCTAGTTCGGTTCAAACAGATGCACAACTGGTCGAGCCGGATATTTTGAAGACTATGCTGGACTCATTAAAGTAGAGGATTACTCGCACTTTTAAACTCGCTAGAACCTTGTATATCCAAGGTATTATTGATGAGCCTTGACTGCATTTTCCTTTTTGGGTTCGAGTCCACCGTGCGTGCCAGTGTTAGGCTGCCAGATTGGATTGTAATTTTATTTTTTATATATTCGCACGCACCGAAAAGGCGTGACGAAGAGTTGTAACTTTCTATTGATTAATGAAAAGGCAAGCACGGCGTTACAGCTACACCATGTTGGCCAGACTGTCTTTCTGGGCGACCGCGCTGGAGTTGTCGTATTGCAGATTTGCACAAACTCTGAGTACTATGTCTTGTTCTTAAGGTTTCAGTGATTAATGATTAACACAATAATGTTACGTTAATATTAATAAGCCTATGCAAATTCGTAGTTGTTATTTCGCGTGATAAGCATACTGTGTCATGATAATCTTCGGATTGAAAGACAGTTAATGATTTGATTGCATGATTGAACTGGGAAAAATTAAACAAAGGGCCTCTTCACTGTCAGACCCCTATCCATTCCCAAGAACCCAGAAACGAGATTAAAAGTGGCTTAACAGAAGCGCTTTTAACATATCTGATATCATTGTTCATAGTGATTCTTGACTAGCATAGGCTTGTTCCTAAATGATTTAGATTTCATACCCCTAAACAAGTGAGACTTTTGGTTCATCTTCAAAGGAATCATGTATTACAATGGTATCCTCACATTGAGCCTTTGATGCCTAGCCTTGGGGATGGGCCTTCAATTGAGTGTCCAAAGTGCCTATATGCATAGGCCTTATAAGGTGGTCCTATGATTATGCTATTCTAAATGTGATGGCCCTAAAATGGTGTAAGATGAAAGTGAAAAAAGGTCTCTTTTTTTCAAAAGAAAGTTTGACAATAGCCTACTCTCCCAAACTTTAATTAATAAAGAAAGCAATTGTACAAATGAACAGGCCTAGCACCCATGGGACCCCCAAATCCCACAAGGCAGGGGTTGCCTAAGATTCGCTAGCAATGTTGCGAAGAAGTTTGATAACCCTTTCATCCCCTCATGGGGCCCACTTGCTTTTAATCTTGTTGCTCACGAGGAAAAACACTCTATGGTGTCTCAAAAATACGGGCTTTTTACAATTGAAAATTATTTTGCCTAAATGGAAAATAGATTTTTCAATCAACCATTCCTTAGGAGGGTTACCAACGTCGGCAACACACCTCTCTCTCCAGATCTTCTAGAGAGCCTCGCCTCTTATTGTATTCCACAGTACAAAGGAGCAGTCGATCGCTTCACCTAATAGAGCTTGCTTCTCGTTGATTTTTCCCTGCAACACCATGATTCTCCCAAGGGTCCTCTAGAGTGGCATTGACTTGGGGCAAGAAAAGAAGAAGTGTCATAAGTCCTCATTGCCATTGTGGCACTACTTACACCACGGAGGGACATCGCAAATCTTGTTAGCTTTAACATTGGTCTGAATTCCTTGATTGAGGATTTTCCACATAAGAATATAGTTTTTGACCTCGATGAGGGGATGCCAAAGGGATTTGAACTTAAACTCCCACTTGAAACACGTCTAATTTAGAAACCATCTCTTATTAAGCATAACATGAAAGTCGCGATTCATCTTGAATCTCAAAATTTTATCAAACTATTGCCATTGTGCCATCGAAGACCCTCCAAGTGAGGGGACTCCTAACCAATAAGGAGGCAAGTCTTCGAGCACTCCCAAGCATTGAATCTACTTTGCAACAAGCACCATTATTCATAGTCCACTCTCCTAGTAGAGTCAATGTCTTCAAATCTAATCCACTCGCTTGTTTCTTGATTCCATAGGTGTTTCCACACGAGAAAACCTTTGTTCCACATCTTCTTAGCTTTTTGGAGGTTCCATCACTCAATCCCCCTACTTTCTTTATGTGTGTGAATACTCTAGGACCGTCGAGGCACTTTTTTCCCTCTCTAGGAGGTTTTTTCCCCCCCCAGCTTGTATATATGCCTATTGACCTAATGAGCTACTTATCCTTGTACATTCTAGTGGTAATACATTCAATATTTTGTGTTTTGCTCCAAGCTTCTTCTTCTTCCTTGTGTTGTTTGCATGCTTCTGCAATCGTCTAACTCCAACAATTGGTATCAGAGTAGGTCGCTGCTTCATCTAGGGTGTTGTCTACACCTCTCCGGTTGCAGTCTCAAAATCGCATGAAATTTCGTAAGCATACTCAAGGTGTTTCAGAGATCAAAACTACTTTGCTCTATGGTGCCAAAACCGTGATCTGAGCTCGTTTTGGCCTCTGAACGCATATCATAGCGCTTGTGTAGGCTATTTCATCTTTTTGTGCCAAAGATATATACCAATTTCTATTCCTTAGTATAAGCGTCTCAAAGTCTGCTACAGGTCGAGCAGAACTCATTTGGGCAGTTATGTTCAACTTTTTCAGATACAATCATTTTTTTGCATCAAGGAACTTTAGTCAGTGGCCATGGCCAAGAGCACTGATGTATTTTGTATGTTGGCTATTGAGGATAAGTTGGATGGTATGAATTACCCATTGTGGGCTTATAGGATGCATCATGTATTGGTTGCAAAAGGACTATGGAATATTGTGCAAGATGTTGAAAGATGCCATGTTACACCTGTGAATACAGGTACTGCAAATACAGGTGATGGAGCTGATGGAGATGGTGTCAAAGATGATGATATTCTACAGATTCCTATTCATGCTGCTGTTTTTGTTGCACTTACTATAGAGAAAATTTGTTAGGATGGCAGAGATGCTCAGGCAGATGCATTAATAGCGTTGTTTGTCAACGTGCCATTATTCCTCATATTTGCTCTTGTATAATAGCTAAGGATGCTTGGGATACACTTACCACATTGTACCAAGCTAGGAATGAGGCTTGTGTTACTTACCTTCAAAAACAATTGGAGAGTGAGCACATGAATGAAGGTGATTCTATGGACAGTTTTCTTACAAAGATCAAGGATTTAAAAGAAAAGTTGATTTTTGTTGATGAAGTTATACCAGATAGCTCACTTGTGCAGACCGTTCTGAATGGTCTTCATGACTCATATTAGAGTTTTGCTTCTACTCTTAGTTTGATGATGAAAGGCAATCCAAATACCTTATCATTTGAGGACTTAGTCTCTGTTCTGTTGCAAGAAGATCACTCTAGGCAGAACAAGTCCATCATGCATGTTGCAGATCAAGCTTTCTTGGCTAGTCAGAAGGGCAAAGGTAAATGGAGCTCTTCTACTAGTAAGCAGAAATCTGCAAAATGATGCACATTCGAAGAAGGAAGAAAAGGATGAGAAGAAATCAGAAAAGCAGAAATTGTTTTGCAAGTACTTTAAACCAAAATAGTCATGTCATTAAGAGCTGTCCAAAACTGGCTGCTAAAGAGGCATGCCTCTACACTGAAAACAGAGTCTGCTAATCTTCTGTAGGATGAAGAATGGGTTTTTACTACTGTTTGCAGTTTTGACCCATCTTCTCATGAGCAGTGCATGTCTGTAGTAGACTCAGATGTTTTGTACTTTGATAGTGGGGCAACCAAACATATTACCTCGCAGCGCAGTTTCTTCTCTTCACTCGAGCCTGCCCCTATGAGAAACATTCATTGAAACTGATAGAAGCCAATATACTCTCTTACTTCTCGAGCTGTATGCGGAGGTACCCATTGTTGCACCACTATGATTTTGTGTGGATCAATGATCACTCCTTTATCCGATATGATGAAACCCAAAAATTCAACTAAAGTCATGGCAAATTCGCTTTTCTCAGGCTTTGCATAGAGTTTCCTTTCTCTGAGGCACTACAATACTACTCTCACATGTTCCACATGTTCTTCAAGAGTTCGACTATAGATCAACAAGTCATCTATGTAAATAATCAGGAATTCATCTAACATGTCATGGAGTCCATCGTTCATTTATCTGCAGAAAGTGCTTGGTGCACCTATGAGACCAAAAGCCATGACAAGCCACTCATAGCTGCCATAGCATGTTCAGAATGTTATTTCTCAATATCCTACTCTGCTATCCTGATTTGATGGTAGCGAGGTCTCAAGTCAATTCTTGTAAAGTAACTTTGCCTGTGCTAGTCGATCCATTAGTAGTTCTTCCATGACCGGAACCGGGTACTTATTTTTTATAGTGATCTTGTTCATTGCACGATAATCCACACATAATCGCATGCTCCCATCCTTCTTCTTAATGAATAGAACCATAGTGCCATACGATAAACTACTTGGTCTGATGAACCTCTATTGTTCCAATTCCACTAGTTGTCTTTTGAGTTCTTTTAGGTATGTTTCATTCATCCTATAGGGAGATTTGGCATCAAGGGCATGGCCTGGCATAATCTCAATCCTATGTTGGACTTGCCTTAGCAGAGGTAGCCCATTCGGAAGATGACTTGGTAACTATCTTCATACTCCTTCAATACCTGGTGTATGCACTGGTCCCCTACCTTCATCTTGTCATTTTCACTCTCGTCTATGCCCATTGGATTGCATCTTAACACACATAGGTGTGCCTCTGCCCCTTTCCTAATTTCTTTTTTTGTCTGCTTAGCTATCAAGGGTGCTTGTGTGCATTTCATCTGTTCTACCCTTGTGACAACGGCTACTGATTTTATCTTTCCTGACGGCAGACTCCCTATCTTATTCCCTTTTGAGGTCCCTTTGCCTTGACTACTTTGTGGCACATTCTCTTGTTGCATTGGTGCCTTCCCCTTCCTTTGCCGGTCATAGTCTTCCTTTGACAAAGGAGGTTGAGTGATGTTACCTTTTGGTTCTTATGACTTTGATCCTATTTGATCTTGCTTGTTTGAATCATCTTTTGTACTTCTATTTTCTTCACTTTTCTTCTTTGGTGACCGGTGACAGTCCACAACCACAATGTTCCCTTGCCTGTCTAGCAGGAGCTTATCTATCCCCTTTCCTAGCATGCTCACCATATATTTGTCCATGAAAGATAGCTCGGTTATCACTTTGAATGTGTCTAGTGGGACTACCAAAAAGTCTAATTTTGTCGTCCATTCACCCACTATCATGCGAACATTCAGAGCAATCTTAACATTGTCATCCCAACCTTGAGCAAAAGTGATGGACATGTCACAAAGTTTACTCAATGCCAATTGTATCCCCAGAAATACATATTTTGTACTATGCAAAGTCCATGGGCAAGCAGCTTGGAGACGCTACCACAGCCCCTACATGTGGAATTTTGTTGGTTGAGTGTGCTCCGTCTTTGTTGTCCTCTAGTTCAATGATGGTAATATTTGTATTTCTCCTTTGGGGTACTTCCTCTACTTGTGCAGCTTGCACCCGTGTGTTATTGTTATTTCGTGTACACTGGTGCATCCAGTGATTCCCTCGATAAATTTTGCAAAACAACTGGGGATCGTTCCTTTGCCCTTGGGGCACTAGCAATGCCCATTGCTAATTGTTCCTATAGTTATTGTTATTCCATGGGGCCTGTGTGTTGTCCATGTTCTGAGTAGGTGAAGGGCAAGTGTTATTACTCATGTTCACCGTTCCCTACTAGTTTCTCTTTGGGGATACATTTTCAATTTTTCTCATGTTCTGCACTTGCCTATTGTTCTCTACATCTTGCTACCTCTCGACCATCACAATGGCTTCTTCCCAAGTGCTAGGCGATTGTTTCTCTATTTCCCTTCTGTTCCAAACACTGCATCCGTAGATAAACCCATGTAGCCCATCTAGATCATGCATCTTCGTGATCTACAACATGAGCCTTCTACACTTTCTAATATTTAGATAGAGGCCCTTCTTGTTTGAGGCCTCACCATTCGTCTCTTAACTTGAACGATTCATTCTGAGGAATGAAGTACTCCTCAAATGCTGCCTTAAAGTCCCTCGATGAACTAAATTCCTCCCATGCAGACTCCGCAAGATACCATGCATCTACATCGTTGGCCAAGAAGGATGAGGCAATCTTCACCCAATGTCTTTTGCCCACACACTGCAACTCCAAGTATTGTTCCATAACCCATAGCCATTTGGAGACTGCAAGGGAGTTTGCATCATCCTCTGAAATTTTCAGGTGGGCACGGCTTGAACCACCCATATGAGTCTGAATCGCTTGCATCATCAGATGTAGAAACGGTTCGGCATATTCGTGTGTGTGGCTGATCGCCCTGACGAGATGTTCTCCCCAAATTCTCACCCTGTTGTTGTTGTGGTGGTTTCACGATTTCCTTATCTTCTTTGGTCTTGAACTTTCCTTTTAGCATATGTTCTAAATCGGCAATGGTGGACTCAAATCGGCCAATGTGGTCCTCTTGAGCCAACATCCAGTCCCGGGGAGGTATGCCCTTTTCCCTCTCCAAAATCACGAAATCATAGTTTTGGTGCATGTGCGGCGATGTCTGTGGCTGCTTCCCTTTGTTTCTCTCTTTTTCCTTCCCAACATCTTTGTCGCCACCCACTCACGGCTCAACATCACTTAGAAATTGATCATTTTTCTCACCCTCCATCATGGTGTACTAAGTGGAACGTTAAGACAAGGCTCCCAGCACTAGTGTGACAACCTGTCTGTTCCTTTTCCAAGGCTACTTTGATCGAGCGAGGCTCTGATACCAAATGTGATAGAAATGAAGGAAGCACCCCAGGTTTGCAAGACACATCACATCAGCCCGTCAGTGGGATGGCTTGCTTGAGTGTGCTTTGCTTGCTAGAATGCCAACTTCACTTGCTTGAACAAAAGAGATCTTGCATTAGAAAGAAAACAACATGAAGGTGTATTACAAAGAAATGGTCGAAGCTAGCCTGCGTTAAGCATCGTGGATAAATGCAAATGGTGGCTGGCCCGCATTAAGCATCATGGGAAAACGCATTACAACAGCCCTCCCAATGGCATGGCATGCACTTTCAGGAAGGTTGTGCTGAGGGGACTAGCTCAAGGCTACAACACATAGATCGCAGGGTCAATTCACAAGGTTGCTTGGTTCTTGGTCTCGGAGGCTCACCATGTCCCCCTATAAGTAGCGATAATTTGGTGCCTCACTGCAAACTTCCTGTTGGAAAACAATGATTCAATGTCCCGTTGGTCAACATTTGTTCAGATTATATAGGATTTGCAGAGATCTTTTGTAGCTTCTATATAACTAAAAGCGCCCAGCGCCATGGCTAAGTGATCGTCCTCCTATCAAACCCACGTGGATTCAATTCTCGACGGCAGCACAAGGCGTAGATCGTGTAGCAAACTTTTTCAAAAACTTTTCAAAAGCACACGGATAGCGGGCATGCGGGCATTGTTTTTGAGTTTGATTTACATCACGAGCGATCATGCTTTTCATTTGTGCTTTATTTCATGAAGGTTATACTATATAAGAACATGCAAGCATCACTTCAAAGTATCCTACACATAGTTCAATGTCAGGTTTGGTACCTCAATAGAGGTGGTGCTCTTAGCACATGGGGCAGCCATGGTGCTATTTTGGAGCATGTTGAGGAGCGGCTATGGAGTTTTTCTTGGAGGAGAAGAGTGTGCTCACACTCTGGCTTATGTGTGGATCAGCCATCTACATAATGTATTTGAAGATTGTCTTCTACATGAAGATTTTGGTGTACTTCAAAGACATTGGATGGAGGTCAACATAAGGTTTGCATCCTATGTTAAGAATTCAAGTACATATTCTCTTTATGCACACAGGTACTACTTGAAGTATATGGAAGTGGCATCCATATCAGGAGGAGTCCTATTCAGCATAGGTACAAGAGAATCAATACATGTATGCTTTATGCATATTTGGATGAGGTGTTTGAGAAGGTATGTTCATATGAGTATGAGGATTTCTGGCAGCAACATGTTAGCATTCTATGCTAATTCTGTAAGTATGTGATCTTTCACACACACATCTGATTTAGGGTCTTCCATAGCCTAAAATCATATTAGGGTTTGCTGAATATCAGTTTCATACTAATCTTTCCTCTTTTTGTCACTCATGTACACTCTTCTACAACCTATCATGTCATACATCTCATACATATTCAGATTTCTGTTCTTGCATCTGAATATTCTTGTAATTTCTGTACATTCACTCATCCATCTATTTTTGTTCACATAGAGTGGTTGAGAGTTTTGCTCCCACATTGTAAATTGATATTTCTATATATGATAGTTGTTGAAGATAAATGTACAAGCTCATTTTCATATGAGCCATGCTTGGATAAATTTACCAAATATAAAGATAAAGGAAAAGTGGAGGAAAAAAGGAAAAAATAATAAAAGAAAAATTCTAGTCAAAATTCATGATGAGTAAGAGATACAATATCTTGCCTTGTAGTTAGTAGCATGTAGTGGAGAAAGTGGTGAGTTAAGAAGGAGGCACAAACTTCTTCAATTGCTCATTGGTTATAAAAGTGAAGTGGGAGCACATTCAAAACAAGGAGAGAAAGAGGCAAGAGCTCCCAGTAGTCGGATCTAGCCATTTTGTCATTTTTGTCTTCTCTTAGACTCCTTCCAGCCGCACGTCAGTTTGTACACAGCTCTGTTGCAGAGCTCATATCTCAACGCATATGTAACCATTTTGTGTGTTTAAGCATTCATTGGAAAGCTTATCTTGTGTACTTTGTGCATAGCAAATATCTCTTTGAAATCTTATGTACTTTATGAGATATCAGTGAAAGAGTGAAGTCTAGTTTTTTAGTATACCTGTGTAGATAGGTAGTCTATTTTGGTCGGTTACATTTCCCAACCAAAACATATCCAAATTGCGTGATTTTTGTCTTGTTGGAAATCTCTTGACATCTACTTTCAGTATCTCAAATATCTCATTGCGATCGTTTATATTCTGTGAGATATCTGTCAGAGAGTAAAGTCTAGTTTTATAGTGTACTTATGTGTGCAGGTGGTCTATTTTGGTCAGTTCAGTTCCCTAACCAAAACTCATCCAAACTACTTGTTTTTTAGCTCGTTAGAAAGCTATTTGTGTGTAAATTTTTTATACCAAATATCTTTCTCAAAGGATATATATTCAGAGAGTTATCAGTCCGAGAGTGAAGCTCAGTTCTTCAGCATACTTGTGTGGACAGGTAGTTCATCTTTGTTAGTTGTGTTTCCTAATCAAAACTTGTCCAAATTAAGTTATTTATAGCTTGTTAGAAAGCTCTTCTTGTCTACTTTGATTGACTAAAGGCTCAAGTCCATTTGAGTTTTGTATTAAGAGCAGCAAGTTATCTAAGGTGCAGCTATTTGTCCAAGTGCTGGACATACAAGGGTGGTTCACTACACATTTTCGTTGCGCATAGGAGAACTCATTCTCCACAGTTGGTATCAGAGCAAAATTGGTGCTGAAGCTTTATCAACAGAGCTGGAGATAAAGAAAAGCAAAAGAGGAGCTATAAAACAAGGAGGAGCTTCACAAACGCAAGAGCAAAGGACTATAACTATTCGAGGTAACTCTCAAAGTCTTTGATACTCTTCAATGGCTGACTTGGGTCAACAAGTAGAGAAGTTGGATAAGGATAACTATCCTGTGTGGAGGTTTAGAATGACCAACTACCTAATGGGCAAAGGCTTATGGGGTATTGTGAGCGGCGATGATGCATAACCTCAAATCAATCAAGCTATGGCCATCGAAGTCCAAAGAGGCAAGCAAAAGAATGGGAAGAGAGGAATAGGAGAGTCATGTTCCTCATTTCGCAAGTCATTACTAATGCCATGGTAGGTCATATTCAACATCTAGAGAAAGCTAAGGATGCTTGGGAAGCTCTTGAAAGGATGTATTCAACAAATACCAAAGCTAGGAAACTTCAACTCAAGAATGAGTTGAACACAATCAAGAAAAGTTCGAGTCAATCCATAGCTGAATATACTTTGAAGATTAAGGAGCTAAGCAATGCTTTAGCTTCTATTGGCACAACGGTTGAAGGCGAAGATCTTGTGTGTTATACTCTCAATGGCTTGAGAGAAGATGAAAGATGGAAGCCTTTTATAACTTCCATTAACTTGAAAGATGTATATCTAGGTTTTGAACAACTAATCGCTCATCTTTTCACAGAAGAGCTTAGCTTCGGTGGTCCCAAAGGAAAGGACATCCACAACCAAGTGTTATATGCAGGTTGAGGTAAAGGAAGAAACTCAAGAGGAGGCTCAAGAGGAAAAGGAAGAGGTCACAACCACTCCAACTACAATCAAAACAATTCGGAAGACAACAAGGATGCATCAAATGCCAACACACAAGGAAGAGGTTGAAGTAGAGGAAGAGGCCGAAGCTCCTACAATTCTCATAAAGGTATAACATGCTATCATTGTGGTAAAGTAGGACACTATGCTAGTGATTGTTGGCTGAAGAATGGAAGACCAAATGGAGGCAATCAAAGGAACCAAAGCAACTATGCAAGCACCTCAAGTGAAGGAAGTAAGAACACACTACTAGCAATGAGACATGAGTATAGAAACTCTTGTGAAGATGAAAAAAAATGGTACATTGATTCAGGTTGTAGTAACCATATGTCATGCCAAGGAAGTTTGTTCACTAATCTACAGGTACCAAGTGGAAAAGGATGTGTTGAAATAGGTGATGATACTCAACACATGATTGAACATATTGGAGATATAAGGCTTGGAGATACAAGTAGAGCAAAGGTACTATCTAATGTTCTTCATGTTCCTACAATTTCAAAGAACTTGATTTCAGTAGGACAAATGGTAGAGAAGGGTTATCATGTCATATTCAATGAGAATGGGTGCTTCATAAAGAATCCAAAGGAAGACTTCAAGGTCATTGCTTGAGGTAGAAGAGAAGGAAGGATGTTCACTTTGGACGTCCAATATCCACATGGAAAGGTCATGTACATTCAATGTGGGAACAAGAAGATTTCAGAGCTGGACTTATGGCACAAAAGAATAGGACACATCAACATTCCAAAGCTGAAGGAGATGAGCAAACATGAAGTGGTAAGAGGTCTTCCAAAATTTAATAGCATTGGACTACATGAGTTATGTGAAGCTTGTCAACTAGGAAAGCAAACGAGGCAGCCATTCAAGAGGCAATTATGTGGCTCCAAATGTATTGGACTTGATACATACGGATGTATGGGGACCAACCCAAGAGGCATCAATGGCTGGTAATAGATTTTTTGTCACCTTCATTGATGATCACTCAAGAAAGGTATGGCTTTTTTGTATGAAGCAAAAATCAGAGGTGTTTTCTATATTCAAAAGATTCAAAGTTGAAGTTGAAAAAGAAACAGGAAGGTCTATCAAAACCTTAAGGTCCGATGGTGGAGGAGAATACTTCTCCAAAGAATTTTTCAGATTTTCTACAAGAGAATGGGATCAAAAGGCAATTCACTTGTAGGTATACACCACAACAAAATGGAGTAGCTGAGAGGAAAAATAGGCAAATTGCTGAAATTGCAAGATGCATGCTCAACGAGATGAAGGTACCATTGTACTATTGGGATGAAGCTACCACAACCGCCATTTACTTGATGATAGATGCACAACATCGGGAATACATCACTTGACTCCAGAAGAGGTATATTCCGGTAAGAAACCTGATCTTACACACCTCAAAGTGTTTGGATGTTTTTGCTTTGTTCATATTCCACAAGAAGTTAGAACAAAGATGGAACCAAGATCAGAAAAATGCATTTTCATCGGCTACTCGACGGAGCAAAAAGGATACAAGTGTTACAACCCTAGAACAAAGGAATTAAGAGTCTCGCGAGATGTGGTCTTTGATGAACTAAGACCATGGTATGAAGATAAAGGAAAGGAAAAGATTCTTGAAGAATGTGATGATTATGCAGGAACAAATCAAAGAGAAGTTCAACAATCAAGCACAAAGCTTTCAGGTCTAGAGGCATCTACATCAAATGAAGAATGTTCAACATGGAGGGGGAGTCATTCTTTGTCTCCAAATTCAGCTCATAGTAGAGCTGAAGAAGCAAGTGCTACTCCAAACAGTGAGGTAGATGCAAGTGAAGAAGAATATGAAGAGGTAATCACTCCGATGGTAAAGTTGAATAGGTTAAAGAAGCAACTTTCTAAAGGCAATGAAAGAAGATCTTCAAGGACAAGGTATCCAACTCAAATGTTGATTTATGATGGTTTTATGGTGACACATTTTGCATACATGATGCAGGTTATCAAAGATAAAGAGCCTGAGACATATGAAGAAGCTTGCACACAAAAGGAATGGAAGCAAGCTATGAAAGAGGAGATCAAAGCTCTCAAAGATAATCACACATGGGAGCTAGTGCCAAAGAAAGAAGGTATGAAGATTGTTCCAAACAAATGGGTGTTTAAAGTAAAGAGGAATGTTGATGGTTCACTAGCTAGATATAAAGCTAGATTAGTTGCCAAAGGATTTAACAAACACAAGGCATAGATTATGATGAAGTTTTCAGCCCCGTTGCAAAGATGGGAACTATCAGAATCTTAATAACATTTGGTGCTTCAACGAGATGGCCATTATATCAACTCGACATCAAAAATGCCTTTCTCAATGGAGAACTACAAGAAGAGGTATACATGAGTCAACCGGTTGGATTTGAAGATGAAAACCATCCAGATTTTGTTTGCAGGTTGAAGAAGGCACTTTATGGCTTGAAGTAAGCACCAAGAGCATGGAATCGGAGATTGGTAGAGTATCTAACTAAGTGTGGATACAACCCAAGTAGTGCAGATCCTTCGTTGTACATGAAGAAGGAAGAAAATAGAGAGGTATATATTTGCATATACGTCGATGACCTCATCATAATAGGAAATGATGTTACAGGGATTAAAGATATCAAAAGGAAGCTTGGTAAGGAGTTTAAAATTTCATATCTTGGAGAGCTGAAATATTTTTTAGGAATTGAAGTTGTTTATGGAAAGAGTGGCATCTACTTGATGCAAAGGAAGTACTTGTTGGATGTTCTTTTCAGATTTGGAATGGGTGAATGCAAACCACTCACTCAACCCATGGACACAAATACAAAGTTTCGTTCAAATGATGGAGAACCATTGGACGATGTAACGACATACAGAAGCATTGTAGGATCATTGATCTATGCAAACATTACAAGACCTGATTTGTCTTATGTTGTTGGTGTACTTTCTCAGTTTATGCAAGCCCCGAGAAGTGAACACTTAAATTCAGCCAAGAGAGTGTTGAGATACATAAAGCATACATTTAATCATGCTTTGTTTTACAAGTTTGATGAAGAACTGCAGGTCAAAGGCTTTAGTGATGCTGATTAGGCAGTTTCAAACGAAGATAGAAGATCAACCTCAGGTTATGTGTTCATGATAGGAAGCAAACCTATCACGTGGAGCTCAAAGAAACAACCTACTGTTGCACTTTCATCTATGGAGGCTGAATATAGAGGATTAGCGTTTGCCACATGTGAAGCAATGTGGATTAAAAAGATTTTGGCTGATCTTGGAGTGCAAGTTGGAACCATCCCTATATATGGTGATAACATGTCAAGTATCTACTTGGCAAGCAATCCTATGTTTCATGCAAGGAGCAAGCACATAGAGGTCCACTACCATTATGTAAGGGAGAAGGTGCTGAGCAAAGACGTGGAGATAAAGTTCATTAGAACCAAAGAGCAGGTTGCAGATATGTTTACAAAGTTCTTGGATGCTTCTAAACTCAAAGGCTTCAAGGATGTGATAAATTTGTAGGACATGGATGAAGATAACTCCCAAATGAGCTTGAGGGGGAGTGTTGAAGATAAATGTACAAGCTCATTTTCATATGAGCCATGCTTGGATAAATTTACCGAATATAAAGATAAAGGAAAAGTGGAGGAAAAAAGGAAAAAATAATAAAAGAAAAAGTCTAGTCAAAATTCATGATGAGTAAGAGATACAATATCTTGCCTTGTAGTTAGTAGCATGTAGTGGAGAAAGTGGTGAGTTAAGAAGGAGGCACAAACTTCTTCACATGCTCATTGGTTATAAAAGTTAAGTGGGAGCACATTCAAAACAAGGAGAGAAAGAGGCAAGAGCTCCCAGCAGTCGGATCTGGCCATTTTGTCATTTTTGTCTTCTCTTAGACTCCTTCCAACCGCACGTCAGTTTGTACACAGCTCTGTTGCAGAGCTCATATCTCAGTGCATATGTAACCATTTTGTGCATTTAAACATTCATTGCAAAGATTATCTTGTGTAATTTGGCATAGCAAACATCTCTTTGAAATCTTATGTAGTTTGTGAGATATCAGTGAAAGAGTGAAGTCTAGTTTTTTAGTATACCTGTGTAGATAGGTATTCTATTTTGGTCGGTTAAGTTTCCCAACCAAAACATATCCAAATTGAGTGATTTTTGTCTTGTTAAAAAGCTCTTGATATCTATTTTTACTGTTTTAAATATCTTATTGCGATAATTTATATTCTGTGAGATATCTATCAGAGAGTAAAGTCCAATTTTATAGTGTACTTATGTGTGCAGGTGGTCTATTTTGGTCAATTCAGTTCCCTGACCAAAACTCATCCAAACTACTTGTTTCTTATCTTGTTGGAAAGTTATTTGTGTCTACTCTCTCTGTACCAAATATCTTTCTCAAAGGGTATATATTCAGAGAGTTATCAGTCCGAGAGTGAAGCTAAGTTCTTCAGCATACCTGTGTGAACAGGTAGTTCATCTTTGTTAGTTGTGTTTCCTAATCAAAACTTGTCCAAATTAAGTTATTTATAGCTTGTTAGAAATATCTTCTTGTCTAATTTGATTGAATAAAGGCTCAAGTTCATTTGAGTTTTGTATTAAGAGTAGCAAGCTATCTAAGGTGCAGCTATTTGTCCAAGTGTTGGACATATAAGGGTGGTTCACTACACATTTCCGTTGCGCATAGGAGAACTCATTCTCCACAATAGTGTGAGTAAGCAGTGGCTTACATAACACTTTGCACATGTTGTCTAATCTTTCTCTATCTTTGTCTCATCATTTGTATGATTAAGTGTGATATGTTCATGTTTTGTCAATATTGGAAGTTTGCTAGAATCTGTGTTGTAGATCCTAGAAACCTATGGAACTATGGACCTGTGGTATTACTTATGGGGCTACTAAATTTCCAACATTTGGTATCAGAGCATCCAGGCTCTCAAATATCAAGGTTCATAGGTTCCCAGACTTCCAGGTTTACAACATATGATTTAAGGGCCTCTTCTAATATTTGACATTTGACATACACACTTAATCTAGATGAGTAGAGATTTGAGAATTAGACAATTCTGTTACATGTTTATTCATCAGTGTGGAGTATGAAGTTGATGATTTGTTAGCAGTCAAATATTTTTGGAAGAGTATGAAAATACTTTACAGAAAGTATTGTTTGAAGACCAAGACTTGATGAAGAGAAGGCTACTTCAAATTCAAGGAAGAACAATTGTTTGGAGAAGATGAAGGAATCAGATCAACATCAAATCACAGGTATCAGTTTCTACTATCATATTATCATTTACAGGTCATACCTTAGAAGAACAGTTATGAAGAGCTTTGAAGGATTCAAGGAGTGCTTATATACTTTCATTATTTGAAAGTTAAAGGCTACATCAAAACAAGTATCTAGAGGTTTTTCTAGAGAGTTTTGAGAGATCTCTTTCATGGCAAGAAAGCTCATCTAAGAAGACAAATGTGGAGAGCATCAGTTTTGTTTGAAGCAGGGTTTTTATTCAGAGATATGAGGAGATGGTAAAACATGATTCTATATTCACTTCCATTTGTATAACATGTTTGTTTTGCTCTTACTCTTAGCACTAGAGGAAGAGAAAAAGTTTATTTGAAGAAGTCAAGAGTGTTTGCTACTTCAAGATGAAGAGAACAAAAGGTATGGAAGAGAAGTTTGAAGATGTTGACATCATCATTAGGTGGAAGAAAGATGCAAAAAAAGAAGGTCCAACAATTCCAAAGGGAAAGTAAGACTTCTTTTTGTCTTATATTTTCAATATACTTTTCCTAATTTTATCCTCTACATCCAAAGACAAGTCTACAAGAATACCTTGTGTGAAGAAGAAGCAATTTCTTGTTTTGCACTATACTTGGTCATGATTGAGTAGATTTGACAAAGAATTGCATTGAGAGAAAGAAAAGCAGCAGATTTTGAAGACAACTTGTATGTTTTGACTCATATGTATGAGTTATATATAAGTTGAAGTTTTTGAGCAGACAACTTATATGTTCCCTCAAAGAATTCATGGAGTGTCAATTCAGAGCTACTTGGTATATGACAAGTTGCAGAGAAGTATATTTCTTCTTTATCTAACTCTTAAGGTAAAAGAGTATTTGTAGAAGATGTTGGAGACTTGGAGAGAGGTTTTATGTTTGCAAAGGTTACCTCATATTAAGTATTTTCAAAAAACTTCAAAAAAATCAGATTTTTTGATATACCAATGATTTGAAGAATCTACGTTCTATGATTGTCTTGATTTTTGGATACATGCTTGTATTCAAAAATGTGTTCCATTAAATCCTATCACTTGATTTAGAAATGGAGTTAGCCAAAAGAAAATCAAGCAGGTACTATCACATTTCACCCGGGTAGAATATGAAGATATGAAGTATCAACTTGCAACTTTTGGAGTTCTCAAGGTGAGAGTTTGTTCACTTATATTTCAAGTAAGAATTGGAGATTCTTGGAAAGGATCTAGTTGAAGAAAAGTCTTACAACTTTATGTGAGAAGCATGGACACTTGGATACATTCAAGTAGAAAATCAAACATTCATTCATGAAGGTTTAATGAGAGCACATTCTACATAGGTATTTATGTTGGAGAGATCATTGATCTTGGATGATCTCATATGATCTTGTAAGATCTTGATAGATCTTGTATGATCTTGTATGATCTTGGATGATCTTGAATGATCATGAAGATCTTGAGTATTTATGAGTCAGATATCTATCCTTTGTTTGTGAAAGTTCTTAGCATTGGAAGAAGTAAGTCAAAGATTCAGGTTCTATCAGATTAGTGTTGCAGAGGAATAGAAGAAGATATTTGTTATGTTGCAGAAGGTTATGAATCCTAAAATGCTTTCAGCAAGGTTTTTATGATAGATCAGCTAATCTTATTCTAGATTTTTGGGAAGCTGAGGAATGATAGGGAAAGCTATTGGCATGTGCACAAGTATTAATGTTATGAAAAATCAGATTTATGAAGGAAGACGTTCCAGATTTCATACAGCCTGATATATTTGAAGAATTCTGGATACTAGTGTTAAATCATCCAGGGGTGTGATGAAACATGAAGACTTATTTTTTATCCATATGTGAAAGAATGCAGAGTCATACTTATAAGAATTCCAGGTATTCCTATATTTCCTTTGTCAGTTTCTCTTAATGTTCCAGCTTCGAAAGAAGAAGGAAGAAGGAGAATGTCTGGAGAAAGTTCCTGTTAGGTGTTCCTGTTCGAGAGAAAGTTCAAGAATTCTATTTGATATTTCAGAAAGGTATGTTTTCAGAGGTGCGCACATATATGTTTATACCAGATTCTGAAGGAAAGAGGTATGAAGGATTTACAAATTGAACAAGGATGAAGACATGATGACATCATAGATTTTTTTATGAGACTCATGAGTTGAGTTGAGTTGACTTGACTTGAGTACAGTCAGGGATGAAGCAGCAGTGTTTATAATACACTAAGTTGTGAGTTGTCAGTCGCAAGTCCCAGGATTCAGTTCTTGATTATGTTTAGTGTATTTACATGACATAGCAGAAGTACATTGAGAAAGCTTTCGTAAGGTAAATGCAAATATGTGGATCCTAGTGTATGTTTTCAGGTTTGAGAAGACAAGAGATAGCAGGTTCAGAGTCAGTACTTGCTACATTTGTTGTCAAGCAAATGATTTCTTGAGGAGTGCACTATTGGATATCTAGTTTGCATATTTTCTCAGGTATTATGGTTCATATTCAGCAAGTTCAAGTTTTTGAAGTTTGAAAAAAAGTCAAAATCAGTTTTGAGGAAGACTTTTGAAGAAAAGGTTTGAAGGTCAATTTGGGGAGTACAAGTTTAAAGCTTATGAAGTTTGCAGATGAATGAAGTTATATATCTAGTCCGGTTTGTACCATTGTGACATTGAAGGGTGGATTGTTGGAAAACAATGATTCAATGTCCCATTGGTCAATGTTTGTTTAGAGTATACAGGATTTGCAGAGATCTTTTGTAGCTTCTATATAACTAAAAGCGCCCAGTGCCATGGCTAAGTCATCGTCCTCCTATCAAAACCATGCGGGTTCAATACTCGGTGACAGCACAAGGCACAGATCGCGTAGCAAACTTTTTCAAAAGCACACGGACAGTGGACATTGTGTTTGAGTTTGATTTACATCGCGAGCGATCATGCTTTTTGTTTGTGCTTTATTTCATGAAGGCTATACTATATAAGAACATGCAAGGGTCACTTCAAAGTATCCTACACATAGTTCAACGCCAAGTTTGGTACCTCAATAGAGGTGGTGCTCTTAGCACATGGGGCAGCCATGGTGCTATTTTGGAGCATGTTGAGGAGTGGCTATGGAGTTCTTCTTGGAGAAGAAGAGTGTGCTCACACTCTTGCTTATGGAGAGGAATTTCCCATCAGCAGCTTGGTGGTGTGGATCATCCATCTACATAATGTATTTGAACATTGTCTTCTACATGAAGATTTTGGTGTACTTCAAAGACATTGGATGGAGGTTAACATAAGATTTGCATCTTATGTTAAGAATTCAGCTACATATTCTCTTTATGCACACATGTACTACTTGAAGTATATGGAAGTGGCATCCATATCAGGAGGAGTCCTATTCGGCATAGGTACAAGAGAAGCAGTACATGTATGCTTTATGCATATTTGGATGAAGTGTTCGAGAAGGTATGTTCATATGAGTATGAGGATTTCTGGCAGCAACATGTTAGCATTCTATGCTAATTATGTAAGTATGTGATCTTTCACACGCACATCTGATTTAGGGTCTTCCATAGCCTAAAATCAGATTAGGGTTTGCTGAATATCAGTTTCACACTGATCTTTCCTCTTTCTGTCACTCATATACACTCTTCTACAACCTATCAGGTCATACGTCTCACACATATTCAGATTTGTATTCATGTGTTGGAGATAAAGACAATCTTTTCCCAAATCTTGTACTATCTGTAGTTGTGGCATGAATGTGTCTCCTAAGATAACATTATAGGAACAAGGTTGAGGGAACTCAATCACAACTAGAATATGCTCAAATTTTATTCCACAAGTGGATAACATAGCATGCTCTAGTAATCCTATAGGTTTCTCAATGTGGCCATTAGTCAAGTGAAGTTTCATGCATGTGGACTGCAACTTTTGCTTGCCCCATTCTTCCCATGTCTTGCCATGATAGCTCCACCTTATCACCTATTTTTTCTAGAGGCATTTGCATGAGGCGTGTTGTCATAGGTCTACTAATACTCTTTGAATATCTAGGAATTGGCTTGGGAACTCATTCATGATTGCAACGGTACTAGCATAGTTCTAGATTTTTAGGAGCTCATCGATGGACAATGTATATGTTAAATCTAGCTTGGGTCGTCATCTACTTGAGGGGTTTCCAAAGCTGCCTTGGACAAGCTGTTGAGGCTGGCCATTAGCAATAGTGCACCTAGTGGTAAACTGGTCTATGATGACATATGTGGAGCACTCTTGAGTGAGGAGATTTATAGAAAATCTATGGTAGACACTCACAGTGGAGATGCACATAATGTTGGTGATTCTTACCAAGGAAAGATTTAGCAATGTGGCAGGAACAAGAACAAGGAAAAGAATGTTCAACAAAATAAGAGTAGTAGTAAATCAAGGAAGAGGGATATCGAATGCCATTATTGTCACAAGAAAGGACACATGAAAAAAGACTGCTATGCATTAAAGAATCCTAAAGGTAAAGGACAAAATGTTGATGGGCATGTTAAATAACTACTTGCACCATCTTCTTTGACTGTGAAGATTGAAGAAATTAATGCTATTTCTAATGATGCTGATGTGTTGACACTTGAGAATATTGTGCCCACTAAGGCTCTTATGGTCTGAGTTGCACTAAGGACAAGTGTCTATGCTTAGATAGAGGGAAAGCATCCATTATTGATTACACAAACCCGGACTATGCTGGTTGCGTAGACAATCGTAAGTCTACATCAAGGTACATTTTTCATTTTGCTAGAGGTGCTATCTCTTGGAGATCTCATCTTCAAGAATGTACATTTGTTTCCACCATAGAAGCAGAGTATGTTGCAACAAGTGAGGCATGTAAGGAAGCATTGTGGCTTTCTTGTCTTGCTTGTGATATGGGTTTACCTCATCACATACCTCGTTTGCTCAGTGATAGCCAGAGTGCCATTGCATTGGCTAAGAATCCGGTCTATCATGCAAAGACCAAGCACATTGAGGTGTGGTATCACTTCATTAGAGACTGCTTAGCCATTGAGCGCATTATTCTTGAGAAGGTTCATACTTGAGATAATGCTACAGATGCTTTGACTAAAGCTCTACCATAGGATAGCTTTCGACACTGTTGTCACTCGATGGGGGTTACTTGATTCATGATCTTACATAGTTACTTGTATACTGTGTAATATGCCCATCAGGTGGGAGGTATAGTTTGTACACTTACACTTAGGTATTCTTTATCATTCTTTATTTTTCTCCCATAGTCACTTGACCATATTGGCCTTTAGTGGGATATTGTTACCCTTATTGTCCATGTGAAAGACAAAATGGCCACTAAACACTTTTGTATATGTTCTTTAATAAAACGTATAGTGGTCTAGTCAGGCACACACTCTAAGTCCGACCACATTTGTATGACCTAAGAAATCTGTGTTTATGGTCTATGTACTATGTGTTTTTTGTGTATTCTGCACCCTTGTGTCAAGTACTATATGGGGCCCTGGTGTTTGGGTTTCTACAACAAGGGTATCATTGTGAAGCTCTCGAGAAGGAATGTCTACCATCGTGCATCGCCATAGAAATCCTTCACTTAAGTCTTACGATTGGTATAACAAAAAGACATATTAATCCTGATAGAGATTCTATAGATTTCGAATATGAAAAGCATTAGCAGATGCCTAAACTTGAGCTGGGGGGAGATCTCTAGAAAATCCCTAGGTAAATTGATGAGTTTTGTAGGTTGAAAGGAGATCCCAAGGTAGAGACTAAGTCTTTATCACTTTAGCCTTATTAATATGAATCGATTAGACTTAGAACAAGGGTATGCAAATAACATTGATTGGAACTACTATTAGAGTGGACTTTGATCCAAGTCGATTGTAACTATAACAAGTGGGAAAGAGGATAAAGGTGAAAGAAATCATGATAAAATTCATGAAGATAAGTATCTTCTAATTAGTTCAATCATTAGGATACATATCTTTTCAATCTTGGGCTTGTTCCAAGAAGGTTTAGCAAAAACCGTAAAACTAAAGTTTGGAGGTGATAGCATTTAACGGTCATCTTATTATTTCTCCATCGAGTTGTTTGTGTGCATTTGCGCTCCCCAAACTCCAACATGAATCTTAGTCAAGTATCTCAATTTTCCTCGCTAAAAAATGTACATTGCCAAGTTCTTTTCAGAAACTCTAGCATGACCCAAGAGAAGGTCACTACCATTGTTATTCTATTTGATTCCCTCATAGCAAAGTAGATAAATTGTGTCCCAATGGGTATGGTGTAGTGGTATGCCTTGAATGCCATGAGGCATTATGCTTGGGTTCAAGTTCCACTCACTCGATATTTCAATTTTTTTGTTCTCTCAGAAAAAGAAAAGAAAAGTAGATAAATTGTACACTATTATTTCTTATGATAAATTAAGGATAGAATAGAGCTTTTAAGAGTTGTACTCTTCATCAACTTAGAGTGAACTATTCAGTCCATTAAAAGCTATCAGTTATATAAGATCATCATAGCATATAGATAGAAACTGAGGAAGAAAACTGGGGGATTGTAAATTAAGAAATATAATATGCAAAGTTTTTGAATTCAAGAATCAGTCATCTTTCACACATCACTCAGCAATATGGGGCACAATACATAAGAAACATATGAAAGATTTCATGATTTCAGAGCCTAGAAACAAACAAATTTCATGTTATTCCCTTGTAGAATATTGGCATGTGAAACCATGAGGCTTGCTTTCCAATTCTTGATTCTCTTGGAAACAAAAGTGCTTTCTTTCGATACAAGTTACCGTGATATATCTTAGAAAAAGGAACATGTCGATGTGGCAAGCTTTAATTGGCCAAAAGGTTAAGAATATGTGGATGTGGCAAGCTCCTATTGGCCAAAACCTTAGGAAGATCCTTTCTTCTTCCGCTTACGTCTTGAAAAGGTCCGTCAACATGGCTACCCCTTTCGGCCTTTACCTTCCTAGTGCTTTCACAAAGTGCTTCTAATTTAAAATCTATGCCTAAATAAAATATTTTTGTTGAATTAAAAGTGGACCGGGAACTGGCGAGACTCAGCGTTGACGTCGCCGTGACGGCTGCTGACGCAACTAACCACAGCCGACAGTATGTTCTTGGGCCCTTTTCAACGGTGCGCGCAGCCCAATGTATATGCCGGGGATGCAGTGAAGTTTTTGTTCGCTGTAGGTTTTCGTGACGGTGGTCCCCCGTCGGGCATTCCCGAGGCGTCGACGTCAAAAGCCACCGCCAGCCGCAGGCGACGCACGAAATCGTATCAAGGACATTATTCCCTTGCCCCTCAGTCAGCACGACTCTGCCTTTCTTTAGACGGCACTAATTCGAATTCTTCCAAAAACGAAGTCACACGGCACAGACACAAATGTCTATAAGAGAGGGACTGTTCACACGGAGCGCAACCCGTGAACAGAAGGTAATTATCTGTGTAGCGTTTTGAAAATGTATAATCTAATTTTGAACCTTAAATTATTAAATTATATTTCTTTTTTTTTTAATGGAGGTTCGGCCAAAGCTTACTCCCCCGGACTTTAACTTTGGAAAAACAATTGTACATGTATCAATGGTAGGATCCTCTTATCCCACAGAGCAGGGATTAAACGAGAGATTACAACAGTCCGATGGGTTTTTTTAACTATCCGAAGGTTACAATTGGATTAACTGCTTGAAGGCATTTACATGTCTTGCCAATGGGGAGGGTTGAACCCTCGCCCCCACCTCAAAAGGCCAGAGACTTAGCCAATCGACCCAATGCATGCAGACATTAAATTATATTTCTTTAATCATATTGTTTCTCTCAATTTATAGTATACTAAATAAAATCATCATATGTTTGGATTATTTTCAAAACTCTTATGTGTGGTGTAGTGGTAAACACTTTATCTCTTGGATTGAAGTGAACATCCAAGGTTCAAGCGTCGTACAAGGAATCTTACGGCGCGTGAGTTGTTCTTTCCAAATTTCAAGTCCAAATGGGTGTGGTGTAATGGTATGCCTTGAACGTCATAGAGAAGATTACTTGGGTTCAAGTCCCACTCACTGGACATTTCAACTTTATGTTCTCAAAAAAACTAAAGTTGGCCATGTTTCTAGTACCACTCAAGGAAGGATGATGCAACATGGCCTTTGTGTTGATGTACAACGTGTCCATGGATCCCTCATTTATGAACCTTTGGGCCACTTTGTGGAGGGCTTTTTAAAAGATCTCCAATGAGCATCCATACCAATATCTAATCATCCTTTGGGGTAGCCTTGCACATGTTTTAATCATGAGCATCTAACACGTGTTTTTTTATCTTACATTATTTATATCTAATGATTCGATTTCCCTTTAGATCTTTCTTTGCTTTTTGTTTTCACATTATTCTCGTTCTTTGCTTTTTCTTTCTTTGCTTTTTTAAGTTTAGGCTTTTGCTTGCTGAAGTTCTACATTTATATTGACCAAGCCTCCGATGGATGACTTGTTCTATGGTACATGAAATTTATCTTCACATATGTGGAAAATTATGTTTGATTTGGAAGGGATGGGAGAGGATATGCTTCTGGTATTGTGAGCTCTTGTAGCTAAAAAATGAGCATGGGGCAAATAGAAGGAAGAGCGAGACCAACACCTTGAGCTACAAATACAAGAATATGGCTTATTCTTTTTAAAGAGGAAGTTCGATCGACACCTACTCTCCCTGAATGCTTGTATTAACGGAAAGAGAAAGTGTACAAGTGAAGGTGGGCTTAGCTACCATGGGACCCCTCGTATTCCACAAAGCAGGGGTAGATGTGGTAAACATGCCCAAAGGCAGTACAAAGAAATCAGCTCCAAGGTGGTACAATTAGGTTTGACATGGCCTATGGCCCATAAGCTATCCAACAACGTGAAGGGAGGGTCGAACCCTCACCCCTGCCTTAAGTGACAAGAGGCCCAACCACTCAACCTATGGCACATGGAAAATATGGATCATTCTTGAAAAAAATATGGAGACCAATATCATTACATGAAGCACATAATGTACAAATAGAAAACTTGAGAGACATGTCTAGGTACCAAAATGAATAGCTCTGAAAAAACAGATAGAGGAATCAAGACAACCTCCAACAACACCCCCTCAAATAAATTCCTAAGACATTTTGATAGGTTCATGGACACATCATGGAGATTATGAGATACATACAATAGTTTCTCTCTGAAATCCTCAAGAATACATCATTGGAGACAACTAGGTTCACTCTTGGATACAACTAAGGTCACTTGTTTTTCATGAGAGGTCACTAGAGTTTGATTAGTGCAAACATATATTACATGAGTCACAATACCGTTTTTTCCACCCAAAACCTATGTTTGAAGACCTTTATGTCAATGGTATTTTATTGAGAATAAAGTAGAAAAAGAAATATATGGGTCAAACTAGACCTAATATTCTAGAAGATGTCATCACATGCAAAAAAGGAATTTGAATATTTGTCTCCAAGTAAAAAAAAATTAATACAATATACTTTTGATCATCTGATTTGTTGAATGTCAAACTCAACATGCGACTCACATAGATGATGAATCACCTTCATTGGCTCATATCAACACAATACATCTTTAATTTACCAAATCTGCAAAGAGTAGACCTCTATCTATTTATGGTAAGAGGTAGTACGAAAATGGGGTGGATAGATATCTTGCCAAACTCTCTCAGATTCACCTACCAACTTCCCTAATCATTCAAATATGAACACCCAAAATTGTGCGAAAAATGATCAACATAATAAAATCCACCATCATAAAATCTTGGATGAAAAGTTAGGTGATCACATTAAAATAATGGAAAATAAAATCCACCATGGTAAAATCTTGGAAGATCATGGTAACAAAATTAGGAGATCGTGATAAAATCAGGAGTGCTAAAGTCTACACGATTAAAACCCACCACGATAAGACCTTAAGCGATCACAACAAAATATAAAGCGATTAAAATTCACACAATCATGATTACTATCCAAGCCACCACGATCAAAGCCATTATCATCAAATCCACCATTGTCAAACTGGTCATGACCAAATCCGCCATGATCAAAGCTCTACGATCAAAGCCATCCCTACCATGATCAAAACCACCACAATCAAAGCCACCATGATCAAAGCAACCACAATTGAAATCGCCATGATCAAATTAGGGCAATTGGGGATCAAAACTTCATCTTCAGTATTATCTTCATCTTCAAGGTTGGGTTCACCCAGGCGATTCAAAGAAGATACTTAGTCGAGAAAACGGCCATATCCTTCTCGTTACTTGTCAAAATTGATTATTTCATGGCTTTTTTTGAGGCTAAAAAAGGATGTATCAAGTACACTAAGTAAGATTGCAATATATATATATATATATATATATATATATATATATATATATATATATATATATATATATATATATATATATATATATATATATATATATATATATATATATATATATAACTTTGTAAAGATCTAGAAGTAGGTATGACCTATCAATAGACATGAAAGTTTAGCACAAAACAACTTCTATCATGAGAAAAGACAAAAAACACTTACTCTCAAAGTAGTAGGCAAATATGAGGAAAATAGCAAGTGTCACACATCAAAGAACATGAAAGAATGAGTTCCAAAAAGTTTTTGATATTTGGTAGTGATGTGCCTGAACACACTTATGATCGTCGAGGCACCTTTTTCCCTGTTTAGGAGGTTTTTTCCCCTAGCTTGTATATGCAACTATAAACATAACGTGTTACTTATCTTTGTACATTCACTTGGTAATTTATTCAATGTTGTGTTATGCTCCATGCTTCTTCTTCTTCTTCCTTGTGGTGTTCCCGTGCTTCCATAGACCTCAAACTCCAACAATTGGTATCATAGTGAGTTGCCGCATCATCGAAGGCATCGTCGACACCCTCTTGTCACAATCTCAGAATCGCTCAAAAATTGGTGAGCATAATTAGGTTCAGATTATGATCTGAGCTCATTTCAACCTCCAAATGCACTATCACAGTGCCTATTTAGGCAATTTCATCCTTTTGTGCCAAGCATATATATACATGTTTTCATTCACCAATACAAGAGCCTCAAAATCTCCTACAAGTCTAAGAGAGCTTGATAGGGTAAGTTTGTTCAAGTTTTTGAGATACGATCATTTTTTTGCATTAGGATATTTAATCAATGGCCATGGCTAAAAGCAATGATGTATTCCGTATGCTGGCTATTGAAGACAAGTTGGATGACACTAATTACCCATTATGAGCATATATGATGTGTCATGTATTGGTAACAAAAGGATTGTGGAATGTTGTGTAGGGTGTTGAAAAAAGGCCTACTACACCTGCAAACATAGTTATTGAAGGCGATGCAGATGGCGTTAAAGATGATGATCTTCAAATTCATGTTTGTGTTACAGTTCACACTACAACTTTGATGGGATGGTAGAGATTGTGAAGAGATGGATAGGTATGTGCTTGAAGATGAAGAGGTGTTGCAAAATCCTTGATCTACAACAGCCAAATGAACTCCAGGAGTATATGGTGGGCCTTTTTAGCTTGCCACTGGATGTATTAGAAACCCTATGTACCTTGGAAGATCACTCTCAAAAAGATAGATCAAAACAGATAAGTTGGAGTTAGCTCAGAGGTGAAAACTTGCTATTCTTGGTTCATACACCTGTCCAGTGTTTTACATAATTCTCTGAGCACAGCAGCAATTAGATTAATTCCTCTTGGGGAAGTCTAGGTAGCTTAAAGAGCTAACTTTCAAGAGTAATCTCATCAAAAATAATAAATCACACACTGAGAATGAGTTTTAACAAGTGATGACACCATCCCGATTTTCACGGGCTGCTATAGTTTGAGACCAGTGAGCAAAAAAATGAACATAACTCAAAATGTAGGAATGCAATGATTATGAAAATTTGTATGGTTATACGAGACAGTATGCTGAATCCAACAAAGCTTTAAATCACTGAATTTGGATAAGTAACCACTGAGAAATGACTCTGACAAGGTGAGTGAAAAAATCGGGTACCTGACAGAGAAGTGAAGATGAATAGACCCTGTTGACTTCAAATTAACATAACTGAATATTGCAACATCCAAATGACATGAAAATTTGTGAGCATATAGTAGACTTATAGAGCTAACTTTACCAAGTTAAATCACTGAAAATGATGCACCAAGCTCAGAGAAACAATCTCTGCAATCTGACTGAGAAAACTGAGAGTAATGGCAGTGAGTAGTACACTTCATAAGAACATGGAAATATGAACTCAAATGATCATGAAAATGAAAGTATATTGCTTGTAAAATACAATGACTTACTGATACATATGTGTGCCTTGTAATCACACCTTGATATGGCATAAAGCTCAGCTCTTGGAGGTCTTCACATAGGTCTCTCTAACCACGACTAAAACTGCCATCTATTTATAGTTGAGTTTGGGAGGCTAACTTCCCTCAATCACTCTCCAATCAATTCATGATTGATTTGATTCTCTACCTACCCATCACGACTTCGTGGCTCCTCTTTCCATTTTTGATCAAGTGGACTCAACCACTTAATATTCTCTTACTTTTACATTAAGTAAACTCTTCAAAAGTTACAAGAGGTAGTTCACAAGTGAACTTTACATAGTCTTCATTTTGAAGCTTCTTTTATGACTTTGTGGGACTCAAGCCAATACTTAGGCTTGTGATAGACTTGCTCCAACAGCTCCCCCTCAAGCCAAGTATGCTTGAGGTCTTGAATCTTCCAAGATTACCTGCAAACCAATCATAGCCTTGAATTTGCAAAGCTTTGTACCATCCAATGCTTTGGTTAGAATATCTGCACATTGTTGATGAGTGGACACATATGATATTTGAATCTCTTTGCTTAGAACCTTCTTTGGTTTGAAGGGAGGCATACAATGTGATGAGCTTACCTCAAAGAACCTCATTCTCTGAATTAACACTTGCTTTGTGTTTTACTGCATCAAAGAGTGTTATAAGCCTATATAACAGAATGGAGGGGATCATAACTATGCAAAAATTCTCAAAACAATTTCTAGTTGAAGAAATGATTTCCCAAAATTTTTTATTTCCTTGGGGAAATGGAAATTTTATTTGTCGTATCATTTCCCTCATAATGATTTCTCATGAGAAATCATGATGTCTCAAGAGCAGTCATACTTTTGTTATTTTTAATTTCTTGAAAGATAATTTCTTGCACAAAAAAACATATATATTTTTTAACTTTTTGGCTATTGGAGTCCGAGTTTTGTAAAGTTTATGTCAAAACCTATGTTTTCCACTACCACACACACACACACACACATATATATATGTGTGTGTGTGTGTGTGTGTGTGTGTGTGATGTGCATTATAAATTAAGTCCTAGTGCTCGCTAGAGCAAGAAAATGGATGTTAAAATAACTAGAAATTTACAAACTAATGGGAACAAAATCTTTAAGCTCAAGGAATCCTTGTTGTTTATAAAGTTGGAGTTGGAATACCTAAAGGGCTTCAAAGAAATATACCACCTCTAGGGGGGAGGAGTGGAGTTTTGCTCTTCTCCACTCTAGATCATTGAAGATTTTCTATAAATCCATCTCCTTCTTCACTATACAGAGATCCAATCTCACCAATTCTTTTCTTTTCCAAGCTTGTATATAAAACAATGGTATTGTTATTTGGAGGTGCACATTTGATTGTTGGTTCAAAGTGAAGAGAGACTCCATAAAGGTACAAGTAAACATTGTGGTATCAAGGTAAAAATATTACTTTTGAATTCATTTGAGAGAGGAAACAAAATAGCTAAACTACATATTTTTCTTGTTTGCTTGCTTGAGATTGCATGTGTAAGATTCTTAGATCAGGGAGGCTGCTAGGAAACAACGGATTGACACATGGTAGCATATCCAAATAGACGTGAAAGAATCACTCTACAAGGGGCTGAATTATTGAAAAATATGAGTTCCAATCTAGATCCACGACAAGCTCAAAGTAGAATTGATCCTAATGATTTATTATCTATAACAAGGACCATGCATGTGAACAAGGTAATTCATGATTGAATATCTCCTAAAGTTTACTTTGCGGTAGACCCAAAAGAATCCATTTGGGCTCTACCATTGCCTATGGGAAGAGGTCCTTACCACTTGGACATTCATGAGTATAGGTATGTAGATCCAGCTCTACTAACCATGTTTGAAGATGATAGGAGCATACCCTATTTTCTCATTGAGGCACATAGCCAATAACATTTTACACACCATGGCTTGCCAGTTTTTATGAGTGATATTCCAAGGTAGTGGTCATTCTGAATTGAGTTGCAAGGAGTCACAACCTTTTGAGTTCGACAGTTCTAACCAACCTTGTGTCCACCATTGTATCACCTACCTCAAGTGTGTCATTTATCGATACTGCTATAGTGACATAGACAACCCCTATATCAGTAGCTATGGTAGTTTCAAATCCATTGACCTTAGTTGTTTAGAAATGTACCATTGAACATGACTACCACATTGCAACTTTTGCCCACTGCATCTTTTGGAACAATTCCCTTAACTATGTCAATGTTAGGTTTGCCACCACTGCTCCAACCTACTATTACCCCTACATTCCACAATGAACACCTCACATGCCATATTCAATAAATCCACAGGGCCAACAAAGTGCCTATTGTGCCACAAGCTATCCCTATTTCTCAAGTTTGGCATAAAAGCCCTAGATGCTACAAGTAGAACTCTTAAGACTTGATATAGATAGAAGCCTTAGACCTTCCCAAGTGGAAAAATCTATGCAAGAGTACTGTGAGAGACAAGGTGATCCCTGTGCACACAAGCGTGAGTCCAAGAAAGTCTTGTGGTCTAAGAAAGTGCATGATTTATTCACAAAATATGAAGCCTTTGGAATCACCTTGAAAGGGAATTCCCTAGCATGGTTCCAACCACTATGCATACAAAATTTCTTAAAACATAGATCAACTCTTGAAAGCCTTTATTTCTGAATTTGCTAGAATAAGAGTCATGCACGAAACCTTGGCAATGATTAAGAGCTTCAAACAAGAAGCCGATGAGGACTTGAGATTAGTTTCACATTGCGACAAGCAATATGTAACATGATGCACAATAGGGGAGCTTCCATTAGAGGATATATTAATTTCACATTTTTTTGATGGCTTAAAGAGTGCTCAATTGCATATCACAACCTATTTAATGAACCCCACCACTATGGAGATTACATTCAAAATTGCATCCATATTGAGAATGACTTGAGTATTCTATTCAAGTCTTCTCACCAGTCATAAAGTCCACTCCAAGTGTACAATCAAATTCCTCAACGATCCATGAAATGGTAGAGGCTTTCACCAAGTGATTGAATCTACAAGCCACTAGGCTTCCACCTGGGAAGTGCTTACAATGTTGATGAGATCATCCATCACATGCATGTAATAAGGGACCTCCACCTCTTTCATATCCACAATATCCCCTACAATAGGGTCAATATCAAAACCAACTAGTCATGGGTAATTATCAAACCCAAAGACAAGTTGTTCAACAACAACACTAATATCCACCAAGGTACTTGTACCCAATTGGGAAACAATTGTAATATCTACCTAGACCTATGTTGGAGAACATGAAACATCTAGAAAGACCTGCGAACAACCCCTTTCTCCTCAACAAGCAATTCCAATGAAGTATGGACAAGCACAAGAACATATAGAGCCTACTATGTATCTGCTCCATTTATTATAGAAATTACTAGTCAAGAGGACCCTACCAAAAGTATTCAATCAAGCTCTTATGCACAATGTATGAACCAGCCATTGATTATTCAACCTATCAAGCCTATTTAGGTGGATACATTGATAAATACAATCAATCTTATAGTTATAGAAAACCTGATTATACCCAAGTGTATTATGCAAATGTTCCACAATGAAACATGGCTACAACTCAGTCAAGAGGTCCATGCTATAGTTGTAATGGGGATCATTCATTCAAGATTTTCCACTTTCACAACAATTCCTCCAACTACTACCCACATTACCTAAGAAATCCTTCTTTAATGATTGTGGTTAAGCACACCTATATAAAGACTACCCACATAATTGAGTTGAGAGAAGACCTGAATCAATCAACATGGTAAGTGTAATCTCCTCTAGTAGTGAAGGAGAGGATGATCAAATTTCTCTAGTGAAGAAAATATGTAATTACACATCAAAAAAACCAAAGCTAGGGGCTAACGATAAGAAAGTGTTTGATTCTACTTGCTTTGAAAGTGAAGAGGAGCCTTCCAAGGAGTCTTATCTAAAAAGGGGAGTTGGAAGACTCAATGGTCGGGACAAGAAATAAAATAGAAGAAACACATTTCAAAGCTTAAAGAAGCAATCCAATAGAAGAATGATGAGATAATCAAAGTGCACAATCAAGCTCAAGGTAAATTTTCACATACAACAACAATTTCATACATCCACCCATGCCTACACCCTAGCTTAGTCACACATGAGTTGGATAGGTTGCTACGTGCATACAATGATATGATTCAAGGAGGGCATACAAGATAGCATCCTAAAAAAATTTATCCAAGGGAAAACTTATATGAGGAATGTCCAACAATGTTTCAAAATTGGTTGAAACTGCTTTAAAATTTCTAAAAAACATTTCCAAGGAGTCAAATAATGATCCACAAACAGTTGCCATGGTGGTGTCTAATGAATTCTAATGCACCTCCAATCAAAGATAGACGATCTCACATAACTATTGAATTAGGGAACTCACCGAAGCACATGGTTAATTTTTTGATAGACACAGGTGCTCCAACTACCGAATCAGATATCCCTTTTACAAACTTTGAATGCCAAATTGAAACCCATTGCAACCTATTGATAGGCTTGAGGGGTATTCAAACCCCATGAATTTGAGAAGTTACGCTTCCCATGCATTTGGGCAAAGCCAAATTATCTATAAAATCTTTTAGTTTGTGCAGATGATGATCTTATCAATCAAGTCATAGTGGGACAAGATAGGCTATTGGAAAACTCTCTAGGTGTAAACCTAGCCAATGGAAAATGTTTACTTAAGTGGAAGGAAAAGACGTCCTTGTATCTCTTTTCACTTCCTCATCACTTAATGGCTTGATTCCAATCAAGAAGCAAAGGATTGTTGATCCTACCTTTGACACTAAGAACATACTAAAACAACCACTTTCTAATCAAATTTCATTGAAATAGAAGCCTAAACAAGTACAAAAGAGATTAAAGAAGATGAGAAAACATAAAACTCAAGTGCCTAGAAAATATTGGTTGGAAAAGTATCTCATGAAATCAAAAGCATCTCAATCTCTCATTTGGGTTCCCAAGTGACTGGTAACAACTTGAATATTCCTTTGCCACTTGTAGGAAGAAACAAGCATCACTTTGAGAAACTAAACCATGACCTAATGGGCCACACAATAGTTAAACATATTTGGATACCTAAGACCATTCGAGCAACATAGAATCAATACAATCAAGTATGGGTTCCAAAATCCAACCTTATGGATCAATCTCCACCTATCCCAAGTAATCCCAAGAACACATGGTCACACAAACGAAGTAAGGCTCATAAAACGAAGAGAAAGCAACCACAAAAACAAAGATCTAAGGCCATACAAAAGCGTATACCTAGAAAACCAAAACCTCAATAAGAGAAGAAACACATGCATCCTATGTGGGTTGCAAAGAGATTTTCTCTTCCTCTTTCAAACCGCATAGTCATTGCATAAAATATATGTGCACAAAAGAAGCCAATCAACATCCAAGAGTGTGTGGTAGGGCTAAAAGAATTGCTTTTCAAATCCTCATGATCATTATGCACCTCATGCTCTTGTAATTAATGCATATTTCTTGATAGAGCACACATCCAAGTGTATATATGCAAATATATGCTCTTTTATTCTCCTTATGCAAAACTAACATTGGACATTTAAAACTTCAAGTTAAATCGCTATAGGCACTGAGGCATTCATAATTGAATTATCAAAGAGATGCCCAACTCTTCATGAAATAACCCTATGCTTCAAGTGCAATTCTATCTTTTGTACCATATCATATTATTTGCATTTCAAGTATTAGGGCCACATTACATGAGCAAAACGTGCACAAATGTGATCCCTTGTAATGTGAGGATACACATCACTTGTAATACTTTGTTTTCCTACTCAATTTTTCTTTCAGTTCACCTTTCTCATAAACATACACCAACTAAAATATAAGTGGAATCATGCTCTTCATCTCGAATGATTAGCCCACTTCAAGTACATGTTTTGCAAAAAGTGATTGATTTTCTTCTTTAGAAGGGTCCACTTTTTGAATAGTCAAGCAATCCTTTTCAACATGCATTTGGTGATGCTGATGTTTTTTGGTACCTACTTCTCAAAACCACCTACATTCACAAAGTTCATGGTTATTATTAGAAAATATCAAGTGATGTGTCTCTTGGAGATGCACATTTCGATTGTATTGATCCATTATAAGATTTCTAGAAATCAACTCTCATGGTTCATACCTTCCAATCTATTACAACCAATTGGGAGGGGGGAGCCATACATCATGAGAAGTAATATTTCCTATCTTTTGTATCATATGCCTCCCCATGCTAGTAAAAAAAAACAAAAGAAGTCCCATCCCCATAGCTTAGGCATCCTCATCATCAGATAACCCTTCGACATATCACTCAAGACCCACATCTTTCAATCATTTTCCAATAAATGCATCTAAAATTGCATTCATAGGTACACCATACAAGGCTCTGTATTAGGCACAATTACCTAATACCCATGTAGTGCACTTAGTCTCCCTATGAATACTGCCACAATTCATCTCTAATAATTTCTTCTTTTATCTTTAAGTCATTGAAGTAGCTTTATTTATTTTTAATTCATCACAACATGCACAAACCTTCAATCTTGATCCAATTTTTCTTTTCCATATATCTTTGATTTTATTTTCAAAGGGTCTTATATCACTCATACATACCCTCATTCCCCATTATTTTATTTTCTTTTAGCACAACATTTATTTTTCTTGTGGGGTTATGCATAAAATATATTCAAAAAATAAAAAATAGTCCCCAAAAGTTGCAATCTACATGTTTAATAGGTTTTGCAAGCTTCAACTTTTGTACTATGATACCAATGCTCAACACTTGATATCTGTGCATCAGTTCCCATGCTCATCATGAATGCCTCAAAGGTATCTATTGCAGTTGTTAGAAACCAAGGAGGGGGGAGTGTTGGAGGAAGCCGAAAAGTCACCCTAAAAGTCATCAAGTCCAATCAATCAAAGCTTAATCAAAGGATGAATAAGTTGGTAAAAGAGAAGAAAAAACATGGAAGTAAAGAAAGAAGGATTCTAATAAATTTCCTGTCTTAAATCTCCCCTCTTATTAGGTTTTTACCATTTTCTTATTGAGAATACATCTAAAAATGCCTATTTTTGGCAAAAAAACCCTACTTTTAGTAGTAATTTGGCCTAGAATCTAAAAGCTAAGTAATACTTGAGCTTCATGGGCATGATTAGAATAGGTAGACTAGATTTTGTATTATTTTGACACCATTTTGGCATGCAAATGGCTAAAGTAATTAAATCTCTTCTTTAGAAGGGTCCACTAATTGAATATTCACACAATCCCCTTCAACATGTATTTTGTGATGTTGATTTTTTTTGGTGCCTAATTCTTAAGACCACCTACATCAACATAGTTCATGGTTATTATAAAAAGTTATCAAGCAGTGAAACTCTTGGAGATGCACATTCCAATCGTATTGATTCATTATACGATTTCCAGAAATCAGTTCTAGCGATCCATACCTTCCAATCTACCACAACCAACATGGAGGAATCCATACATAATGAGGAGCAATATTTCCTATCGTTTTGTATCATATGCCTCATTCTAGTAAAGAAAAAAGGAAAAGAAGTCCCATCCCCATAGCTTAGGAATCCTCATCGTTAGATAACCCTTGGGCATATCGTTCAAGACCCACATTCCAACAAGTGCATCTAAACTTGTATCATAGGTCCACCATAGGCTCTACATCACACACAATTGCCTAATACCCATGCAAGGCACTTAGTCCCACTATGAATACTTCTACAATCCATCTCTGATATTTTTCTCTTTTATTTTTAATTCATTGAAGTAGCTTTATTTTCTTTTTATTTATCACAACATGCACAACCCTTCAATCTTGATCCAACTTATTTTTGTTTTCCATCCATCTTTTATTTTATTCTCACGGGTTTACATATCACTCACAAATGCCCTCATTCTGTAGTATTTTATTTTCTTTTAGCACACCATGTTTTTTTCTTTTGAGGGTACACATAAAATATATTAAAAAAATAAAAAATAGTTTGCAAAAAGTTTCAATCTACACGTTTAAGAGGTTATTAGGCTTCAAATTTGGTACTAGGATACCAATATTGAGCACTTGATATTTGCACATCAATGCCCATGCTCATTGTGAATGCCACAAAGAATTTTTCTATGGATATGAGAAACCAAGGAGGGGGAGTGTTGGAGGAAGCTCAAAAGTTAACCTATTAGCCATTGGTCTTCAAAGACCTTCACATGTGTGTGTGGGACAAGGGCTAACTATAACCAAGTTCCCTAGCTCAGTGGATATGGTAAGGTATTCTATGGTAATGGGAATGACTATTGCATGATAGCCACATGTTGATACTAGAGCATTCGAAAGCATTGCTATT
This sequence comes from Ceratopteris richardii, assembly GCA_020310875.1. NCBI lineage: Eukaryota > Viridiplantae > Streptophyta > Polypodiopsida > Polypodiales > Pteridaceae > Ceratopteris > Ceratopteris richardii. The sequence continues at coordinate 86,828,454 of CM035442.1, read as the reverse complement.
TTGGATGCAAGAGGATATAAAGAATGGGAGGTGAGTTGCACACACAACTTTCACATATTCAATCTTAGACCTTTTCTTTCAGTAATTTTAGGATCTAATTCTACATTTGGTAGTTAGAGCAATTTTAGAAGATCAAAGAGGAAAGTTTTTGCTGATTGCATCTTGGACACTTTTGGAATTCGGATCATCTTCTTCTTCATGTTTGGGGACTCATCGACATCGGACAACAAAGAGAGAAGAAATGAGTGCTTCTTTAATAATAAGAGGAGGATAGGAGGTCACTCAGAGGAGCCACTGGACTCCCAGGTAGTCTTGCAAATGTGTACGGCACCCAAGGTGATAAGATGAGCAAAAATGGTTGTTGGGCCACTGTTGCGATGCCCACAGAGGAAGAGAGAAAGAACATCACCCTCTCCTTTCCTCCCCTCTCTTCGATGACATATGGGGAGACTAGAAACTGCTTCTGTACCAGAAATCTCTACCTTTTTCTTTGCATGTGGGACAAAATCCCAATCTGCATGCAAGCTTGTGGAACCCCATTGTGGGAGGAGAGAAGCATGTCGACTTCTTCACTTGCCCATGTTTAGAGCATATCTACAAGTACCTAGCTTCACCATTTTGGGCATAATTTCTTCAATAAACATCCAAATAAAGTTATTTCAAATGATATGGAATCTTGATTTAGAGGTATCTAATGAACACTTGGAACACACCATTTACCCACACTTAACTACCTATAGAGAGATTCAAAGTTGACTATCCATAGTAAAAGAGATTCACTGAAGGACCTTTTTGATGCAAGGACAATCGACATAGACTTGAAGACCCAAGAGGAATAATTGGTGATCATTTCTAGCACAATTGGTGATCATTTCTAGCACCTGCACTATATGTGCAAGTGGTTTTATCGATGTCAAAAATAAGTTTCATTTCTACTCTTTTTTATGCATCCATTGGCATCTAGGATAAGTATTGGCACTTCATACATGCATGTATACTTGCTCATATGCTTTTCAATCTCTACATTTTTAGTAAACGTTGGATGGTTGCATAATTTCTTTTAGCTATGTCAAGGAGAAAGCAGAACATTCTGTGTGATTATGAAATTTATCTCTATTGTAATCACATTGATTATTGTAGAGGGTGTGTAGTGTCCTTAGGTATTTTAATTGTTTATTGTGTGCCTTTCAGGACACTTATGTTGAAATGCATGTAGAGCACTTAGTTAAATTTTCATATTGTCAATTTATTGTTGCAATGTTGTTGAAATTTTTAAAATTTGTTGTTTAAGGCATAAAACTAGAGAGCATACAAATAGTGTTTATTGATTTTGATGTGATCTTATGCAAAGACTTGTGATTTGCTAGTTTTTGCTGCCACTGTTTATACTACCTGTACATAAAAACATATATATAAGAAAAGAGAAAACAAAAAATTAAAAAAAACTTACACTTTCATAGTCATGGAATGAAGACCTTCATCACCTCATACGGAAGACACACACATGGCTGACCATATGATAAACATCATAGAAACCATGAACACTAGAATATCCTACTCAGAGAGTAAACTTCATACTATTTTGAAGCATGTTTGTAGCTCTAAGAAAGATGAAGCAATGCTTGAGAGTGAGATTCCAAGGTTGGAATTGGGAGCTCTAGGTGAGCATCAGATTCCATAAGACTCTTGTGAGGGTGTCCCAGTGAGAGAAGCCAGATGGCAACTTTAGGAACTTAATCTTTCATGATATCATGGCTCCACTTGTGCATGTACTACTGACATTGCAGAGTAGTGGCTCAGCAAGTGGGAAGAGTGCTTTTACTTATGCCATATCATGGAGGATAGTCATAATAATATAGCAAGCCACTTATAATCTCATGGTGTTGCCCATAGATGGTGGAATAAATTGAAAAGGATAAAAAAGAGCCCATTACTTTGGATCATTTTCAGATCTTGTTTTATAATAATTTTGTGCCACCAGAAGAGAGGTACATGGCACTAGATACCTCGTTTTGCACTGATAAAAAAAACTACACAATCAAGGATTATGCAAACAAGTATATGGAGGTATTTCTTAAAGCACCCCACTCTATTCCAAAGTTTCTCCAAGTCCATAAGTTTATATTGGGACTTAAAGAAAAAATTCAACCATTAGTGAGAAAAGAGAGGTGGCACTCTTTGGCAGAGGCCATAAAGATGGCTCTAATCTATGAGGATGGTCATAGAGGCATAGGCTCCCAAAGAGATCCTCATGGGCTAAGATGAGTCAGCATCTTTCCTCTAGCACTCCTATCTTGACAAGTGCAAAACTTTAGAAAGAGGCTAAGTAGGTGCACATGATCAAGACAATCTCAAGAGATAAACGAAAACTGTGTGCTATAGCTGGGAGGGCTTATAATAAGTCTATTCTTACCCCTCAATAGAAAGAGAAGGCAATGAGAGAAGGGTTGTGCTATGAGTGTTTATGACAACATCGATAAAAGACTATCCTAGGCAAAAAAAGATAGAAACAACCATAGTTATAAACCCCACACACACAATGAGTGGAGATGAGGATTTTTGAGATTCCCCATCTCATATATCATCTCTCATAGTGGCCATGATAGTCACTAAGAAGGTGCTATCTATGCCAAATGTTGTGCTTTCACCTATGACATAGAAAGGTTACCGATTTCCAAACACATAACTCAATGTTATGAGAGGACTCATGACAGAACAACCTCTCAAGGTCTTTGACACATGATATGCACATAATGTCATCAGTTCTCATCTTGTTAGATGGTTACACTTAGACATTGTGTAGTAAGAGTATGCCTACACACAAGAGTTAGCCGACGGGAAGTTTACTTTGTGGTAGACTCTAAAGAATCCATTTGGTCTCTACCATTGCTTATGGGTAGAGGTCCTTAGCACTTGGACATTCATGAATATAGGTACGTGGATCCAACTCTACTACACATGTTTACAGATGATAGGAGCAGACCCTATTTTCTCATTGAGGCACATAGCCAATAACATTTTACATACAATGGCCTATCGATTCTCATGAATGATATTCCAAGGATAGTGGTCATTCTAAATTGAGTTGCAAGGAATCCAAACCTCTTGAGTTTGATAGTTCTAACCTACCTTATAGCAATCACTATAGCACCTACTTCAAGTGTATCATTTATCAATAATGGTATAGTGACATAGGCAACCCCTATATCAGTAGCTGAGAGAATGGTAGTCTCAAATCCATTCACCTCAATTGTCTAGAAATGTACCATTGAACATGACTACCACATTGCAACTTGCACCCATTGCATATTTTGGAACAAGTCCCTTAACCACATAGTTTCTAGGAATGCTACTAGCACCCCAACCTACTATTATCCCTACATTTCCACAATGGCCACCTCACATACCATATTCGATATATCCACTAGGCCAACAAGTGCCTATTGTGTCACAAGCTATCCCCGTTTCTCAAGGCTTGGCATAAAAACCCTAGATGCTAAAAGTAGAAATTGTAAGACCTCATATTGATAGATGTCTCAGACCTTCCCAACTAGAAAAATGTATGTGAGAGTATAATGAGGGACAAGGTGATCCTTGTGCACACAAGTCTGAATTTAGGAAAGTTTTCAGGGATGAGAGGCTACATGATTTCTTCACAAAATATAAAGCCTTTGGAATCACCTTGAACGGGACTTCCCTAGCTTAGTTCCAACCATTGTGCATACAAAATTTTTAAAACATAAATAAACTGTTGGAAGCTTTTATTGCTGAATTTGCTAAAATAGGAGTCATGCATGAATCCTTGACAATGATTTAAAGCTTCAAACAAGAATCCAATGAGGACTTGAGATTATTTGCACATTGCTATAAGCAATTTGAAACATGATGCATAATAGAACACCTTCCATTAGAAGCTACATTAATTGCACATGTTCTTGATGGCTAAAAGAGTGCTCAATTGCATACTCCAACCAATTTAATGAACCCCACCACTTTGGAGACTACATTCAAAATTGCTTCCATCTTGAGAATGACTTGAGTATTCTATTCAAGTCCTCATGAGTCATACAATCCACTCCAAGTGTAAAATCAAATTCCCCAATGATCGATGAAATGGTAGAGGCTATCACCAAGCGATCGAATCTACAAGCCACTAGGCTTCCACCTAGGAAGTGCTTGCATTGCAGAGGAGATCGTCCATCACCTATATGTAATAAGAGACCACTTCCTCTTTCATCTCCGCAATACCCCCTACAATAGTGTCAATATCCACACCAACTAGTCATGGATAATTATTAAACCCAAAGGCATTTTTTTAGCATCAACACCAATATCCACCAAGGTACTTGTACTCGATCGGGCAACAATTGTAATATCTACCTAGACCTATGGTTGAGGACATGAAACACCTAGAAAGACCTATGTTGAATCAAAAACACCTTTCTCCTCAACAAGTAATTCGAACGAAGTATGGACAATCACAATAGCATGTAGGGCCTAGCATCATGCCGTCTACTCCATTTATTATTGGAGTTACTAGTCAAGAGGACCTTATGAAAAGTATTCAATCAAGTGCTTATGCACAATGTATGAATCAACCATTGATGTCCAACCTATCAAGCCTGCTTAGGCAGATACAATGACAAATAAAATCAATATTATGGTTATAGAAAACTTGACTATACCCAAGTGTATTATGCAAATTTTTTATAACAAAACATCACTACAACTCACTCATGTCCTAATCAATCTAGAGGTCCATGATATAGGTGCAATGGGGATAATTCATTAGAGATTTTCTACTTTCACAACAAGTGCTCTTGTGGTAAAGCACAGGTATATAAATATTGTTGACATAATCGAGTTGGGAGAAAACCTGCATCAATCAACATGGTGAGTATAAGCTCCTTTGGTAGTCAAGGAGAGGATGAGAAAATAGATCTAATGAAGAGAATATGTAAGCAGACATAGAAAAATCCACAATTGGGGGCTAAAGATAATAAAATGCTTTATTACACTAGCTTTGAAAGTGAAGAGGACCTCCCAAGGAGTCTTCATCTAAAATGGGGACCTGGAAGGCTCAACTATCAAGAGAAGAAAGAGAATGGAAGAAAAACATTTTGTAGCTTGTAGGATCAATCCTATAGAAGAATGATGAGATCATCAAAGTGCACAATCAAGATCAGGATAGATTTTTTCATACTCTAGCAACAATATCATACATCCACCCATATCCACATCCTAGTTTAGTCACACCTGAGTTGGGTAGGTTGCTACATGCATACAATGGTATGTTTAAGGGAGGGCATTCCTAAAAAATGTTATCCAAAGGGAAAATTAGATGAGAAATGTCCAACAATGTGTCAAGAATTGGTTGAAAGTATTTTAATATTGCTAGAAAGCATTTTCAAAGAGTCACGTAATGATCCATAAGCAGTTGCCATGGTGATGTGTCAAGTGAATTCTAATTCACATCCAATCAAAGATACACGACCTCACATAACTATTGAATTAGTAAACTCACCTAAACACATGGTTAATTTTCTTGATAGACACAAGCGATGCAACTATTGAATCGGATTATCCCTTTTGCAGGCTTTGAATGCCAAATTGAAATCCATTGAAGCCTACTTGATAGGCCTTGGGGGTATTCAAACCTCATGCTTTGGAGAAGTTACACTTCCCATGCAATTGGGCAAAGCAATCTTTATTTGATGATGAAAGGCAATCCAAATGCCTTAACATTTGAGGAGTTAGGCTCTATACTATTGTAGGAAGATCAGTCTAGGCAAAAGAGGTCCATTATGCATGTTGCAACTCAAGCTTTCTTGGTTAGTTAGAAGGGCAAAGGTAAATAGAGCTCTTCTACTAGTAAGCAGAAATCTGCTGATTTTGCACAATCAAAGAAGGATGATAAAGATGAGAAAAAACAAAGAAGTAGAAATTATTTTGCAAATATTATAAAGGAAATGATCATGTCATAAAGAGTTGTCCAAAACTGGCTGCAAAAAAGGCAAGGAAGAAAGAGGCTGGAATGGTTGTTGCAGAGGCCTCTACACACAAATCCGAGTCTGCAAATCTTGTGTAGAATGAACAATGGGCATTTACTCATGTTTGCAGTTTTAACCCATCTTCTCATGAACAGTGTATGTCTGCAGTAGACTTAGATGTTTGGTACTTTGATAGTGGGGCAACCAAACATATTACCTCGTAGCATAGTTTCTTCACTTCACTCGAGCCTACCTCTACAGAGAATACTGTCACATGTGCCAACAACTCCTCTTATCTTCTCACAAGAGTTGGTAGGATCATTCTAGCTACTGCTGATGTTAGTTCTTTTACATTGTAGATGCTTTATTTGTGCCAGGGATCAAGAATAATATGTCACCAGTTTTAGCTTTAGCCAAGATTGGCTTGGTTGTGAAATTTATTGATGATAGATGTACAATTCATGATCTATCAAATCAGGATGTGATTATTGCTTTTGACATTTTATGTCATGGGCTATATAAGCTCATAGACTATGAAAAATCTATGAATGATTTAGCATGTGCAATACATGATTCTCAGGCTATGTCAGATGCAAAGCTTTGGCTTGCATGCTTTGGTCATCTAAATTTTGCTAGTTTGTTATGCCTGTAGAAATTTGAAATGGTGTCTTATCTGCCGGAAATTGAGGCACCTGGTAAACATGCCTACGAAGGTTTTATTTTGGGAAAAATGAAACATTCCTTGTTCCCAAAAGATGGTTCAATTTGAGCTTCTCAAAAATTGCAGCTTGCTCAAGTGATGTTTGTGCTACTATGCGAACACCCTCTTTCCAAAACTATCTTTACTTTGTGACTTTCATTGATGACTTTTCCAGGCATGCATGGGTATATCCATTGAAAGCAAAGCTCAAAGTGTTTATGTGCTTCAGACAATTTCTGCTTTTGGCTAAAAATCTATCAGCATGTCCATTCTGATCGAGGGGGGATGTTGAGGTTGTAGTAGTAGAAGACCAAAACTATCACCACCTTGCATGGAAGCAAGAAGGAAGGCTCAAGAGTGACTCTCCTCTCATCCACCCCTACCTCCAACATGTTCAAGCCATTGGCCATCAACCCTATGCTATGCCACATGCTTGAAAACATGGAGAATAGGGAGTCAAGGATCCTAGTCCATGAGTAAAATACAAGCAATAGCAACTACTCTACTCACACAAAGGGGAGACATGCATAGGCACACACACACCTCACTCTCAGACACTCACAAAGACACAATACATAAATGTAAATAGTCTTGGAGTCAAGGAGAGCATTTTTTCATTCATAAGAGATATTACATGAGAGCACGTCAACCAAAAGCTCCCCTCTTTACAAAAATGAGCCTCTTTATATAGGCTAAGCACATTTCCCCATGTGCTTCTTTGAAAAGTAAAAAAGGGAGCATGTGTGTAACTACCATATCTTTGGAAAATATTCCTTTTGTAACAAACAAATCCCAAGAAATATAGGTGTGGGATTTTCATGTGTGTTCTCTCATATGTGTGCAAGAGAGGTGGGCTATTTACAAAGCTTCTCTACCATAGTATTAGAAAAATATCAAAAAGTGTCCTAAGAGGGTGTTTTTATGTGAAAACTCTAAGTAGATACAAAAAGGGTATTCCTATGCTCTAGGGAGGGTTCCTATGCACAATTGAAGATGTGTGCATACCCTACAACCCAACACTCTCCTCCCCCTAGACTTTGTCGTCCTTGACAAAGCTAGGATAAGAGGATTATATGTAGCTGAATTCTTCCAAGTTGGAGTCAAGTCTAAAAACTCTTTAGATCTTCAAATATGCAATTCCTTAGTCTATAATTCTTCAGGCAGCAAGTCTTCACGCTACAGGCCTCTAGGTCTTCAATGATCTTTAAATCTGCAGCACTAAGAATCTTCCAAGCTGTACGTCTTCAGTCTTTACTTCAATCTGCAATTCTTCAGTCTTCAGAGCTTGGTGACACAATCCCCTTGGGGCGTAGTCAGCCGAGCATTCCTCCCATAGTGTAGTCCTATGTAGGACTGATAGAGCCTCACCCGAGAGCTCCCAAACCTAAAATTAAACATACACAACAAGTAGACTGTTTCTGAAAAGAAGTAGACAATAACATTTAGTCTAATTTTAGTTTCCACTTCATGGAGCATCAAGTCCTTCAAGACTTGCTCCTCTAGAGAGACGTCCCCATAAAGAGCTTCCTGTTCTTGTCAGAGGCAGACACAAAACCTGAACTTTAACCAAGGGCACATCAAATCCCACAAAATTGAGCAAGGGGAAATGATGGCCACAATCATGGCGCACATGTTCAGTTTCTAATTAGTGTCGATCCTTGTAAGGCTCATACTCATCTCCTGAATCATGGAAGCAGTTAGCAAAAGATGGATCAATAGTTAGCCTTGAAAATCAGGAGCCATAGTCATCCCCCTCTTTGGCCTGTAGCACACAGAGATAAGACAAATTCGAGCACTTTCTGAGAAAATGAAGATCCCTTCTGCATTTGTGAAGTTATTAAGAAAAAATCCAAAATCCCAAAAGGCTCTGCCCATGGTGATGATGCATCAAGGAGATGATCTCAGAACGGTTTAGGCACCACATTTCTACATCCTATACAGTACATGAAAACAGAATAGCAAAGCTCTACAACTATTGATAAAACACAACATCTATTATGTCGCACCCATCAATGCAAGAGATTGCACATGAGTGAGCAATTACTAGCAACTTATTAGGGCAACATGAGTACTAGCCAACCTTCCACTAAGGAAATGGTGAATCTAGACATTAGTCATAGGGTTGTTGCATGCATGTGTGGTTCCATTTTCTGATCTTAGAATATGCACAAAGATGTAGATGTGGGGACACAAGGAAAAACCATAGCTAGAGCAATCTCACACTTCAACCATATCATACCACTATCTTCTTGTCCACCAACACAAGTGAACACATGCAACCATATCAAAACCTATGACGAAAGTGAGCAACTTATTTTCCTCCAATAGTCGCACCTTCCTACATAGACTTAAACAAAAAACCCCAAAGACAAGGAGCCACCATCATCCTTCCTTCATGCCTGTAGTACTCAAAGATTAGTCATATTGAAAGAAAGTACCCACAGGAGTTACCCACCATCATCAGGACAACACATCACTGTGATCACCCTCTTTTCTTACAGTAGCAGTATTCTTGTTAAGGCAACAAAACATGCAAGGGATAGATTAGAACATGAAAGAGTATAGAAACTAGTGCATTCTACTTGCGTACAACACATGAATGTTCCTTGGCCAAACCTTTTTTGAAAACAAAGACATTGATAATTTACCTCAAGCTCCATGTAACCTGCAAAACTTCATTCATCACCAGTCACACTAGCCACCATTTTGATTGTCATGCCTGTCTATGCTACCAATATAAGTGAAAAAATTAGACACATTTAAGAGTGGTTCATTATGTATATTAGTGCCTATGGCGAGAGTCTCCATAGTGGATTCGATTGAAAGTACACATGTTATGCTTTACATCAGTTAGCCTTAAGTATGCATGAATACAAAAAAGCTCACCAACACTGTTCACAAAATAGACAAACTGACACAAAGATTCATTAGCAAAATCTTAGAGGAACATTGTGTAAATGACCAATATGTTACACCCCCAACACCTAGAAAACAAGTTCCAAATAGCAATAAGCAGAAGGTTTTTTTTCACATGCAAAGCTTCCAATCACCTAAGCAGATAAGTGAAACAAGCCTTAAATGAGAGCCACATGAGCATTGTGAAACTAGTTAGTTTCTTCCCTGGCAAAAAACAATCACTTGGACCTTTGTGACTTTCACACTTAAATAGTACAGAACAGGTCTGAATCCACACAGTGTTTCCCTCTAATTAACAACTTTACTAGAACAAGATAACCTCAAGACATTCTTCAGATTCTTTGCCTAAAAGATTGAGCAGGCAGTTTGTGGAGCAAAAGACAGTAGCCCAATCATTCATGAAATTCAAATAATTATCCAAAAAATAGAGTTCCTTCTAGGTGTAGTTCTCGTCAACTCCCCCCTCCCCAAAGCATATTAAGCCCGAACCTTTGATACTCAAAGTAACTCCATCAACACAGTTATTGGACCAGGAAGCATGCACTTGATTTTCCCAAAATTTGTCAAGCCTTGCAAAATTTTACAACATGGACAACAGAGAAGCATACAATTGGAAACCAAGATCTTATGTTAGTACAGTCACTGCCCTGTAGCTTTCAACATAGTTGAGCTGCTAACCACCTTCTGCCTTGGTGTGCAACCATGTATGCCTTGATATGCCTCAGTATGCTGTAGAACCCTGTCCGCCATGGAAATCCTGACAAAGGAACATTGAAACACTTGAACTTCCATAAACCCCATGCTAGCATGCACATGTATAATTTTCTGAGACCAGGAGAATGGCTCACAACATATATAAGCATCATTGAGTTTCCCAAAACATGTGAATTTAAACATTATAGATACAGGCAAAGAAATATGTTTTTAACAACCAGAAAGCAAGTGCAAAGGGGTGATCCTTTTCTCCTAACAATAAGTCAAGGTAATAGCAAAAACAGGAAACTAAACAAGTAGCATTTTCATCCCGGTCAAAAGCATATGTGCTCCCAAAATAATAGAGAAATATCTTCCACAAGAAGTAGGTGCATGGACAAAAAATGGTATTTCCCCAGTCCGTATGCTTGGTAGGCCCTTGGAGAGAGGCACCGAGAACAACAAGGAGTAATCCATCCCCTCATATGCCACTGAATGATAATGATTTCATAAAAAATGCACTTGCCAACAATGCCCCCTGGAGAACAGATGAAGAGAATATCATGCAGATCAGCAAGTGTTCAAACATTATCCATATATAGCATATCACAACAACTGAAGAACAAGACAATGAGCTCACTACATTTGGAACCAAGAGTCCAGCATGTTACATAACTTCTCTGACTAGAAACATAGATGCCTGAGGAAAAAATTCGACTGAATCTGAAGCATCAGCAACAGACAAGCCATAAAGGAGTAATGTGCAGAATTAAGATCCACCCCAAGCCACCTGAGGTGCCTAATAGACTTTTGTGCTCCAGTCGTCTTCGCCTAATGAGCCTTTGCCAATGGCGCCGCACCTAGTACCTTGGATCCAAATAGTCACGATGCTTCCAGCTTGATCCAATCTTCCACCTCAACATGCCTTGAGTTTGAGAAGTGAGCGGGGAAGAAGATGCCAAAGCCCAACAATACTTTCAACAGGAGGGGGAACTTGAGGGCTCAACCCCAATAGTTACTTGCCCGTGGAGCAGATAGGAGGAGTTTTATGAGCAAAGGGAGCACAAGAACCCTTCCGCCTAGAAGATACAAGAATTAGATTCTCTACAAGGATAGGTTCCTCAAGGGAGGGGAGCTCATGAAGAGCTCAACCCCTAGAAGACATAGTTCCAATGCACATGACAAGGTTGAGCATTTGAGTGCACGATTTGAAAAATAGAATTGAAAAGACAACTTCGTATAGCTTCTTCTACGCCTTGTAGACGTGTATGAAATCAAACCAACCATGCCCAAGATAGGTGGGGGGGGGGTAAGATGGGCTAACCATAGCCCACAAAGAGTTGTGAACGAAGCAAGCATACCTTTGATCCATAAATGGGCAATAACACAAGCATTGTGAAAGAGATTGCCCGCCTCAAGGCAACTGATCAATAACAAGAGGACTCGGGAAGAGTGGTTGAATAGTGAAAAGAAAATAAAGCTTCAACAATGATGGAACAATTGAATAGCCTTTTTGAACCTCGGATGGAGGAGAGTTTGGCACCATGGAGAAGCAGAACTGTTTGGCTTTCCCAGATTCTCAAGTAGCATAGAGGAGAGACTTGGGTAGACTCTTCACGTGAAGATGCAGAATCACCAGAGTGTTACCTTTTGGTAGAGATCAGATCACCAACAAAGTCCTTGAAGAGTTACCATTATAGTACTGAACATATATACAACAAAAATGCCCATTTTTCTATCAGTGAAATCAGGTGTTCCCAAACTATCTTTAGTCAAGTCATGTGAGTGGTAGATCGCCCGACCCATCTCAATCATCAGTCATAAGTCAGCCTCAGGAGAAACTACGAAAGACGGCTGCACAATAACAAGAAGGAAAGAAAGGCGCAAAGCTAAGTTATCCTCATCCCCAAAGGACCCTTCGACACAAGCAGTTGCAACATCCCTCCGAGAGAGATGAAACAGGTTTGCCAGGGGCATGAACGAGCTCTGAGTCTAGTGTAGCACCCGGTGCCTCAGAGTCCAATAGCTAAGAACTCCTTTTGCCTTCTTTAAAGCATTCAGATCTACAAGCTTCGAGCAAAGAAAGGCAAAAAATGGGTTGCAAGATAGATCAAACAAGAAAAAAGATACATTACAGGTGCCCAATACATGATTAAGAACAATGATGCCTACACAATTCCTCACATGAAGGGGAGGGAAAAAACACCAGTGAGAACACGCACGAGGTCATCACTCCCCATAGATCCTTGTTATGGAAAAACATGGGCGGAGATCCACAAAAGGCAAGCATGACAGAGAAATTCTGAACTTGATAGCATACCAAAACTGAAACGACAGATGCGATTTGAACTGATTTAGGTGGGGGAGAGTGCTCGACCCAACACAGTGAAGAGGATAGGAGCCTTGCCCAAACCACAGTGGTGGATGGTAAAAAAGAAAACCCCAAGTCCTAGCTATGGCTCGATGAGGAGCACAATGACACAATCTTAGAAGCGATGCACAGAGGAAGGGAAACCCAATGGTCCCCCGAGCAATTATTCTAGATGGAGTATGGAGGGCCCATGGAATCGTCCCAAATGCAATTGAGTGTGGGAGGAGGAACCTCCCCCAACAGTCCCACCGAGCGCCCTCTCAAAATCCCCACAACAGGTATGGCGAGAGGGGGAGCTCCGCGGAGCTCAACCCCTCCATAGCCCCATGCACGACCCAAGAGGATGAATGAAGAAAAGCGTCAGAATAATGCTCCCCCATCGTACCTACAAGCAAGTCCTGGAGAGTTAATGCACCACGATATTGGTGCACTCATAAGGACAAGGTGCAAGGGAGAGTAAAGGCCTCCAATCCAAGAAATTCAAGCCCACTGAGCTCAACGACTGCAAGCAAATGAATTTAAAGTATCAAATTCAAGTTTTAGCGCACTAGAAAGGTCGATATTTAATTAAGTGGGACAGAAGGAAAGACTATAGCTTAGGATCTTTCAAACATGTTTTCCCCAGCAGACAACACTTCTTTTGTTTGTTTTTTTTTCCAAAAGAGAACAGAGGGTGGGAAAAGAAATGTACAATCCAGCCCTCAATTCTACGCCAACACCAAATTCAAGAAATGATAGAAATGGGACATGATGTCGGAGGTGGATGTGTAGAGGAGTATGTATATGGGTGAGAGGCAGGGAGAGAAGGGGGTTAAGGGGTGTTTTTTTGTGCATCAAACAGCAATGAACTAAAACTACAGACAAAAAACAAGAAATGGGGAGCAAATGAACCAATGGAAGGGTGAAAGTGCCATGCAAGAACTCAAATCCTATGCAATTGAGCATAAAAATTTCAACACAATACTTTACCACACGTTCTTGCGCTCTCCAAGTGATGAAAGGCCGACCATACCCGGCAAAAGTGCCAAATAATGTTGAGGTTGTAGTAGTAGAAGACCAAAACCCTCACCACCTTGCATGGAAGCAAGAAAGAAGGCTCAAGAGTGACTCTCCTCTCATCCACCCTACCTCCAACATGTTCAAGCCATTGGCCATCAGCCCCATGCTATGCCACTAGGCACACACACACACACCTCACTCTCACACACTCACAAAGACACAATACATAAATGTACATATTCTTGGAGTCAAGGAGAGCATTCTTCCATTCATAAGAGATATTACATGAGAGCACGTCAACCAAAAGCTCCCCTCTTTACAAAAATGAGCCTCTTTATATAGGCTAAGCACATTTCCCCATCTGCTTCTTTGAAAAATAAAAAAGGGAGCATGTGTGTAACTACCATATCTTTGGCAAATATTCCTTTTCTAACAAACAAATCCCAAGAAATATAGGCATGGGATTTTTACCTGTGTTCTCTCATATGTGTGCAAGAGAGGTGGGCTATTTACAAAGCTTCTCTACCATAGTATTAGAGAAATATCAAAAAGTGTCCTAAGAGGGTGTTTTTATGTGAAAACTCTAAGTAGATACAAAAAGGGTTATTCTTATGATCTAGGGAGGGTTCCTATGCACAATTGAAGATGTGTGCATATCCTACAACCCAACAGGGGAATATATATCTTTTGATTTTAATGCATTTTTGGTTGAACGTGGGATAAAACATCAGTTCACAGTGCCACATACACCTGAACAAAATGGAGTTGCTGAACGGAAGAACATGTCACTCATGGAGATGGCGAGGTGTATGGTCAAGAGTCAGGCTTTACCACATAGTTTCTAGCTTGAGGCTATCATATGTGTAGCATATGTATTTAGCAAGTGTCCCACTAAAGCGTTGCAGTCTATGACTCCATATGAGGCTTGGCATGGCCGTAGCCATCCGTTGCTCACCTGCATGTTTTTGGTTGTCTAGCATATGCACTAGTGCCTAAACAACAATGCACAAAATCGGATGATAAAGCAAAGAAATATATTTTTGTTGGGTATTGTTCTGAAAGTAAAGGTTATCATCTGTATCATCCAAAGACAATGCATCTTGGTTAGTTGTGATGTTGTATTGAGCCATTACTTTCATGTACTAAGGAGACATCAGTTAGCTCCAAAGACATGTATGACACTTTGCTACCTCTTTTTACAGGTGGAAAGTCTAGTGTTGGTCCCAATGAGGCAACTTCTCAGCCTTTATAGGTTTCATGTGATGATACAGATCATTCCATTTCTGATGCATATTTACATGATGCATTTGTTGATGAGAGAGTTGATATTGAGGAGGCAAAAGCTATGCCAAAATGGTTGATGTAGACTTTGCATGACAACAAATTAGATGCACCTCTCACATATCGTACTTGTTCAAGCTCTCCTATTTCGTTTGATGAAGCACAAAATTCAAGAAATTAGATGGTTGCTATGCAATTTGAATATGATGCTATAATGAAGAATGATACTTGGTCTTTATGTGACTTGCCTCCTGGAAAGACGCCCATTAGCACTAAGTGGGGATACAAGTTGAAGCATAAGTTTGATGGAACAATTGACAGGTATAAGGCTAGGCTTGTTGCAAAGGGTTAAGCTCAAGAAAGAGGCATTGAATTTGATGAGACCTTTGCTCCTACTTGCCAAGTGAATTTTGTTCATAGCATCTGTGCACTCGTAGCCCATCATGGTTGGAATGTACATCAGTTGGACATTAAAACTGCATTTCTGAATGGTGGCGTGCATGAAGAAGTGTATGTTTTCCAACCCCATGGCTTTGTGCAAAAAGGGCATGAAAAAAAGTGTGCAGGTTGAAGAAGGATTATGTGGTTTAAAGCAAGCACCATATGCTTGTTATGAAAAGATACACGCGTATCTGATATTACATGGTTTTGAGAACAATCGAACTCAAACACATTATATGTTAAGCATGCAAATGATGTGCTTCTGATCATTGTTATGTGTGTTGATGACATGCTGCTCACTGGTCCTTATGAGAAGCATATTGTTGATTTTAAGGCTGATTTGCATGCCTCATTTGAGATCTCATATTTGGGGCATTTGCATCACTTATCTAGACATTCAATTTATGCAAGTTGATGGTGGAATAGCTTTGTGTCAAACAAAATATATTGACACATTATTGTAGCATTTTAGCATTGAAGATTGTAAACCTATTGCCACTCCTATGGAGACAGGTGCACTATCATTATTTCAGGGAGAGGTTCTTTGCTGGAGAGATCAGCTTGGCATATGTGCCCATGCAAGAGAACATTGTAGACCGTTTCATGAAGGCTTTGCCTAGGGAGAAGTTTGAAGCTTTCCACAAAGCTTTGGGATTACTTCCTTTTGTGGATTGATTCCATGTAGCTTGGGACTTTCTTATACACAAGCGCCACTTCCTTGTTCACCACATCATTCCCAAGGGGGATTTGTTGATATATTTAGGTAGTGATGTGCGTGAACACACTAGGACTATCGAGACACTTTTTCCCTCTTTAGGAGGGTTTTTTTCCCCAACTTGTATATACGCCTATAGTCCTAATGGGTCACTTATCTTTGTACATTCTAGTGGTAATACATTCACAATTATGTGTTGTGCTCCAAGCTTCTTCTTCTTCTTTGTGCTTTTTGTGTGCTTCTGCAGACCTCAAACTCCAACAATTACCACAAAAACAAAGGTCTAAGACCATACAAAAGTGGGTACCCAGAAAGCCAAAACCTCAATAAGAGAAGAAACCCATGCGTACTAGGTGGGTTTTGAATATTTGTTCTCTTCCTCTTTCATGCTCCATAGTTATTTGATCAGATATTAATGTACAAAACAAGTCACTCAAGATATGAATTATTGCCAGGGGCAAACACTTTGCTCGATGGATCTTCATGATCATTGTGCACCTCATGCTCTTGTAATTAATGCATTCTTCTTGATAGATCACACATCCAAGTGTATATATGCAAATATATGCTCTTTTATTTTCCTTATGCAAAATTAACATTGGCCATCCATAACTTCAAATTGAATTGCTCTAGGCACTCAGACATTGAGAACTGAATTATCAAAGAGATGCACATCTCTTCATGCAATAAACATATGCTTCAAGTACAAACCTATATTTTGTACCATATAAGATTCTTTGCACTTCAAGTATTAGGGACAATTACATGACCTTATGTGCGATCCCTTGTAATGTGAGGATGCACATCACCTTTAATACTTTGTTTTAATACTCAAATTTTCTTTAAGGTCACCCTCACTCATAAGCATACACCAACTAAAGAGAAGTGGAATCATGCTCTTGATCTGGAATGATAAGCCCACTTCATGTACATGTTTTGCATAAAGCAATTGATTGTCTTCCTTAGAAGGGTCCTCTCTTTGAATACTTAGGCATTCCTCTTCAACATGTATTTGGTGATGCTAATTTTTTTTGGTGCACATTTCTGAAGACCACCTACATTGACACAGTTCATGGTTACTATTAGAAAATATCAAGTGATGCAACTCTTGAAGATGCATATACTGATTCTATTGATCAATTATAAGTTTTTTTAGAAATCAATTCTCATGGTACATACCTCCCAATCTACTACAACCAATAGAGAGGGGGGAGCCATAAGACCCACATCTTTCACACATTTTCCAATAATTGCATCTAGATTTGAATTCATATTTCCACCATACAAGGATTTTAATAGACACAATTGCCTAATACCCATGTAGTGCACTTAGTCCCCATTTGACTACTTCCACAATCCATCTTTAATATTTTTTCCACTCATTTTTAAGTCATTGAAGTAGCTTTATTCTGTTTTTATATATCAAAATATGCAAAACATTCAATCTTGATCCGATTTTGTTTTTCCATCTATATTTAATTTTATTTTCAAAGGGTCTCATATCACTTACACACCATCATTCCATAGTATTTTATTTTCTTTTCGCACACCATTTTTTTTCTTTTTGAGGGGACACATAAAAGATATTAAAAAAAAAGTCTCCAAAAAGTTGCAACCTACATGTTTAAGAGGTTTTTCAAACTTCAACTTCTATACTACAATACCAATATTCAACACAATATATGTGCATCAATGCTCACACTTATTGTGAATGCCATAGAGGCATTTGTTGAAGATGTCAAAAACCAAGGAGGGGGCAGTGTTGGAGGAAGCACAAAAGTCACTATAAAAGCCACCGACTCAAAGCACTAAAAAAGGATGAAGAAGTAGTCAAAAAGAAGAACAAACATGAAATTAAAGGAAGAAGCAATCCACTAAATTTCCCATCTCAAATTTCCCCTCATATTAGGTTTTTTTCCATTTTTTATAGAGAATCCATGTAAAAATGCCTATTTTTGGCAAAAAGCAATTTTTAGGCATAATCTAGACTAGAATCTAAAATCTAAGTAATAATTCAGCTTTATGGGCATGATTAGAATATCCAAACTAGATTTTTTTTATTTTTTTGACACTGTTTTGGTCTCCAAATGGCTGAAGAAATTGAATGTCTCCTTTAGAAGGGTCCACTTTTTGAGTACTCAAGCAGTCCTCTTCAACATGTATTTGGTGATGCTCATGTTTTTTGGTGCTTACTTCTATAGTCGACTATTGGAGATGCACATTTTGATTTTATTGATTCATTATAAGATTGCCAAAATTAGTTCTCATTGCCCATACCTTCCAATCTACTACAACCAACAGGGAGCGGGGAGCCATAAATCAAGAGGAGTAATATTTCCTATCTTTTGTATAATATTCCTCCTCATATTAGTAAAAAAAAAGGAAAAGAAGTACCATCCCCATAGATTAGGCATCCTCATCACTGGATAACCCTTGGGCAAATGGCTCAAGACGCACATCTTGAACACATTTTCCAAACAATGCATCTAAAATTGCATTCATAGGTCCACCATACAAGGTTGTTTATCAGACACAATTGCCTAATACCCATGCATTGCACTTAGTCCCCCGATGACTACTTTTAAAATCTATCACTAATATTTTTTTTTTCTTTTTATATTTTTAAATCATTGAAGTAGATTTATTTTCTTTTTATTTATCACAACATGCACAAACCTTCATCTTGATCTAATTTTTGTTTTCCATCTATCTTTAATTTTATTTTCAAAGGGTCATATATCACTTGCACACACCCTCATTTCACATTATTTTATTTTCTTTTAGCACAATATTTATTTTTCTTTTGGGGGTATGCATAAAAGATATTCAAAAAATGAAAAAATAGTCTCCAAAAGTTACAATCTACATGCTTAAGAGGTTTTGCAAGCTTCAACTTTTGTACTATGATGCCAATATTCAGCACTTGATATCTCTATATCAATGTCCATGCTCATCTTGAATGCTACAAAGGTATCTGTTGCAGATGTCAGAAACCAAGGAGGGGGGAGTGTTGGAGGAAGCTCAAAAGTCACCCTAAAAGTCCTCAAGTCAAATCGATCAAAGATTACTCAAAGGATAAAGAAGTTGGGAAAAGAGAAGAAAAAACATGAAATAAAAGGAAGGATTCCACTAAATTTCCCATCTCAAATCTCCCCTTGTTTTAGTTATTTCCATTTTCTTATCAATAATACATGTAAAAATGCCTATTTTTGGCCAAAAACCCTAGTTTTAGTAGTAATCTAGCCTAGAATGTAAAAGCTAAGGTAATGTTGGAGTTTGAGGTCTATGAAAGCACGCAAACAGCCCAACACAAACTACTAAATATATAACCAAGAGAATTTAGAAAGGTAAGTGACCCATTAGGGTTCAAGACGTACCTACAAGCCGGGGAAAAAAACCTCCTAAAGAGGGAAAAAAGTGCCTAGACAATCCTAGTGTTTTCACACACATCACTACCTAAATATATCAACAAATCCTTCGTGGGAGTGATGTGGTGAACAAGGACTTGGCACTCATGTATAAGGAAGTGCCAAGCTATGTGGAATCAATCCACAAAATGAAGTAAGACCAAAGCTTCATGGAAAGCTTCAAACTTCTCCTAGGTAGAGCCTTTGTGAAAAGGTCTGCAATGTTCTCCTCTGTGGGCACATATGCCAAGCTAAGCTCTCTAATAGAGAACCTCTACCTGACATAATGATAGTGCACCTCAATCTGATTAGTGCGAGCATGGAACACACGGTTCCTCACAATTGCAAATGCACTCTAACTGTCAATGAAGGTGGTGGTGGCAAAAGACTAACCAACACCCAAATAAGCCACACACACTCAATAGTCTCTTTGAAAGCTACCCTATACTCAGCCTCACAACTAGAAGTGGCCATAATAGGCTACTTCTTGATCAACCAAGATGTGCATGAGCTACTAAGCATGAAGCAAAAAACATTGGTGGACACACAAGTGTCATAGCAACTAGCCCATTTAGAGCTAGAAAATGCATGTAAATGTGGCAGTCATCTATGAGTTCAAGGATCCGAAGATGCCTGGAAAAGTGGTGTACTTGGATAACACATCAGAACGAGTATTTGTGGCATCAGAGCATGGGAGGCATGCCTACACATGGAGGGGTGAATTGGTTTTTTCCCCACCATGACCTAACATCACTTTTGGCCACCAAGGAGTACAAACATCCCTAGCTCATGGTTCCCAAAGAGAAAAAGGCAAAGAGAGACCTAAATTTAGCTTTGCTAATATGGTAGGAAGAGACCGATCTATAGTGGAAACAGATAGGATGGAGAGACTAGGGGAACATAGAACCTGATAGAGATGACTTTCCTCTACCTAGACCCATACAACATCCCAAAATAATGAGACCCATCTAATTAGTGAAATCCATGAAAAACTATTTTGATGGAATAGGTGATCCCTATGACCACGTAGCGTTCAAGTAAGTATTGCTAGCTGAACAAGTGGATGACATGTTCACCCAATCTAATGCATTTGGATTCACCTTGAAGAACACTACCTTAACCTGGTTCCAACCTTTACAACAAAGACAATCTAGAGACATCCACCACCTATTAGAATCATTTATCACCGAGTTCTCTAAAAGTGGGATCAAACACAATACTTCTTCTTTGATTCATAGTTTCAAACAAGCCTATCAAGAGACAGTCAGACTAGCTCGACTTAACTTCAAACAATACATCGAGAGATGCCCTATGTCGGAGTTTCCCACTCAAGCTAAACAAGTATCTCTGTTTTTAGATGGGCTATTGAGCTCTATAGGAAATTCCACTATGGAACTACAAGTCTTGGTGTGTAAAGATGAGGATCTAATAGAGAACCTGATCCTAGGGCAAGATTGGATTATTGAAAATGAAGTGAGCATTCACCTAGCTCAAGGGTACATCTCAGCCAAAATAGGGCACAAGGAAATCTTTAGCCTATTAGAAGAAAGACCCTCTCACATGCATGATGTCATCAAGCGTGAGAAAGAAACCCTAGAAGAGGAATTAGCAAACGACTCAATCAAAAGTGTACTAGAGGAATGTTCTGAGAAAGAAGTGACTACCAATACCATTGCATCAGTTGTTGAGGTGGATTCATCCCCCATGAACAGTGAATCCAAGAGAAACAGTGAAGACAATGCTCCGAAAGTCACCTACAACAAGGGAGGATCATCAAAGTGGAAGCCCACTATTCGGTTATCGCAACCAAGAAGTGCTAATCTACAATGGGCTCGCAAGGATCGAGTGAGGGAATCAGAGAAGTCAACACCAATACCAGTCATTCATCTTAGGGAGACAAGGGGGAGCAACGAATTCTCTTCATCACAATCAAAACCAAAAAGACTTCTGAGAGTATGGCTTCCAAAGTCATTAGTAGAAGCTCTGACAACACACCAACACATATGGATTCCGAAGAAGATCAGACAGATAGCAATTCAAGAGATAAATAAGCAAAAAGACATATTACACCAACAAAGCAGGACCATAAAACAAAACAAGACCCACTAAAGGTACCAGAGGAGTAGGATACCAACCAATCAAACTTCAAAAAAGAAAGAGGAAAAACCTAGAGCATGATGAAATGAAGAAAAGATGACACCTTACACATCAACTACAAAATGGATATGGAGACCCAAGAGGCAACAGGACAAAAACAACAGATTCAACAGGATTCTGATTGCACTCATGATGAGATGAATGCACCTAAAGTATGCATGCTAGGGCCACAATACAGGGCCATGCATTCGACACATGATGTGTTTAACAAAACTAGTGGTGCACATTTCCCACTAGGGAATAGATCATAGATTCTACCTCCATAGGAATGGACTTAGTATGTAAATGAATAAATGCTTCGGCTACACTAATTCTTGTTTTCTTTTAGTAAAAAAAATAAAAAGAGATGTGTTAAGAGATCTTACTTAAGTAAGGGGAAACGGAGGGACGCAATGTACAATATGTCAGTACGATACACATCATTAATGACATGTCTTCTATAAAAAGCTGATGCTCTCCTTATTAAAAGTGTAGATGGCTTATGAGGACTCTGAAGCAACTATTCAGGAGGAGATGTTGGAATTCCCTCTACAGAGCATGACTAAGGCAAAAGGTCACTGGTTTCGAGAAGATCAACCTATCGGGGACTACTTGTTCTTGGTGACAATTAAAATTATGGACACGGGCCATCAACTCCCAGTAATGTCCCAGGATTTCAAATTAGTGCATGAACTTCCATTGACAGTTGACATTATGAAAAAAGCTGGTATCCAAAAGTACTTTGAACTCTCGATCTACAAACTAGATTTCCAGTGTTGTACACAAGTAATGAACACCTTACAACTGGCATTGCATGATCCATTAGTACCTGAAGCCAGAGTCCTAGATGCAGCAGGCAAATGGGTCATCATACAATTCACCCATAACCTAATTAAAGAAGCCTTCGGATGGGAAAAGGACGGGAATACAATTTTGAAAGAGGAAAGCCGGGGAGCAAAGACCAGAATGTTCACATATGTCAATCGCATTGACATAGAAGAGGAAGTCATAATTATTCATCAGCATTTTTGCTTTCCCAACATGCACAGATATACTGCTCCGCAGAAGATTACAAAGCAAATGCTTTTCCATGCCATCAAACAAATAGGGAATCAAGTTAACATGACTCCATATATTCAAGAACGGCTCTTCAAGGCAAAGAAACAATCGAATCATAAGAAATTCTTGAACGGAAGTATGGCCTTGACAATCCTAATCTATCATGCTTTAGGCATTCAGGAGCATTTGAAAGAGATGTCGTCATCTAAAGCTATGGCTAAATATGCAAAGATTGCCATGGTTCCAAGGAAGAAGAAAGGAGTCAAGATCATAGAGGAAGCTGAAACGAGCTCCAAATCAAGAATGAGAGGTACCAAGAGATTACGAGAAATGATGAAGGCAGAAGCGGAAGCTCCAGTTACAAAGAAAGCACATGTACTCCCTAGGACCAGGCTTGAAGAAAACCCACCCATTACGGAGGAAGAATTAACGAAAGAAATGGAAGCTACTCACCAGTATATGGAAGGACAGGTAAACCTATCGGTGCAAGGGCATCACTACCAACAAGCCCATCAAGACTCTGAACAAATAAAAAGGTTGAATAAGGTTCATATATATAGAGAATTGGGACTAATGAATTCTATTTCATCATTGGACACACTACAAGAACAAGACACCTCTATGTTGAATGTGGATATTAGAAGTGATTCAAAGGATGATGGTCAATGGGAAGAATTAAATCAAGTAAATGATGACTTGGGCGTGGAAGGCACAAAGATTGAGCAGGTGCCTGATAATAGAAGCAAGAGCACAACAAGGCAGGAGGCATCTCATGAAGGAGTTCATATAATCAAATTGAATGAAGCATCTAACATCCAAATAAAAGAGACTCTTCTAGCAGGAGAAGCCCGAATAGAGAATCCAAAGGAAGAAAAGGTAGAAGACACAGGGAAAGAGTCTGAGCCCTTCACACCAAT
This sequence comes from Ceratopteris richardii, assembly GCA_020310875.1. Classification (NCBI taxonomy): domain Eukaryota; kingdom Viridiplantae; phylum Streptophyta; class Polypodiopsida; order Polypodiales; family Pteridaceae; genus Ceratopteris; species Ceratopteris richardii. Next base: position 86,804,829 of record CM035442.1, on the reverse strand, counting down.
AAGGGTGAGCAGAACCATCTCCGATGGATGTCACATTTCAAGGGAGTTCTACCAAATCGACCAATAAGGAAGAGGAAAGAAGAGACCAAGAAGTATAGCTCCAAATAAGACAACCACATAATGAGAGAATACATGTAGAGCAAGGAAGGGACATACAAACCGGGGAAGCAACAAGCATTCCTAAAACTTGGTTGAATGTGGATGTCGCTCAACTCAAGCCTCTAGTACAACACATGATAGAAACTGCCATGGATACTCAACAACTAATGCTTGAAGCTGATGCTGACTACGACAAGGCAATGAGGGAGAAGAATCAATTCCAAGAAATAGGTGAGAATTTATCTACCAAATTAATTCAAGTGCAAAAGATAATATTAGCGAAAGAGGCAGAAGCCAACAAGGCCAAGAATCAATGTGCCACACTAGAAACAGAAAACAAGAAGCTGTAAGAAGAGCTGAAAGAACTACAAAGCAAATATGAGGCTAGCGAAGCAGACAAGGTACAAATAAATACTAGAAGCAAGATCCTTGAATCTCAAATCAAGGTGTACATGGATGAGGCCGACAACATAAGGAACAGGAACAAAGAACTAATGACGGCCCTATTATGCAACCAACCAATACAAGCTTCTGAAGTGGCAGAAAACAACACAAAAGCATTAGAAGAGCAGATAGCAGAGTATGAAGATCAGCTAAAGAAAGAGCAAGCTATTGTAGAAGAATGGGAGAAAAGATACATGGACGACACTAATGCACTCAGGAAAAAGTGGAAAATGGTAGAGAATAAATTATTAGTACAATGCGATGAAGACACTAGTCAACTTGCTGTCATAGGAGAAGAAATCTTGAAGAGCAAAGAAGAAGTCACGAGAGCTACCGAAGAAATCAAAGCCAAGAATGAACAAATAAATCAATTAAAATCTCAATTAGCACAACAAGCAAATGTGGGGACACCAGTAGTTCCACACTCCACAACGGCTACCGAGGAGACTGAGGTACATCCTCTTTCTCTCCCTACATCATTCAGCGATAAGGGAGGAAACAGGGACCAACACTGAAAGACATACTCGGGCTATTGTAGAACTAAGCCGACATGAGCGAGCACTACTGGTGTCCCAACTTACTGAAGATTTTGAAGAACAAGTAATCAAATTCATGAAAGAAATAAAGATTGAAAGCAAAAATCTAGAACAGGCAATGAAGCATTTCAACATACCGTACGGATTACTCAAAGAACAAACACGCTAGTACATAAAGACCACAACCAATAAAGAACCATTGCAGAGAAAAGAGGCTTAAAGAGGAGCCCCAAAATTTTCAAATTAATTGGCATAGAAATTCTTCTTCAAAACTCTAGGAAATTCCCTCGAAGCTATGTAAATGCACTAGAGGAGTCCTCTAGATGCAAAAGCCCCAAATCATTGTAATATACTCCTTGTAAAATAGTAGAAAATTAGAGATTAGTCAATAATGTGTCGGTCACTTGTGTGAAAGGACCATTTTTAGGGCACATGTATATAAGTCACTTTGTGACTCTTTGTAAGAACTTTTTGCCATTGTGAAGAAGGAGAACTGAAATTTCGAATTTGCTTCTTCCCTGCTGATTTTCATCTTTTCTATGATCTTTTGTGTGTGTGTGAAGCTTGGAATGTGTGTGTAGGACTGTTGTCTATCCCTCCCCATCAATTTTGAACTATTGTACTGTGTGTGTGAGCCAATAAGAGTTGTGGAGCGAGTGTAGGTGTTTCCCACCATTCACTGTTTTGGCCATAACTTGAAGAGTGGTTGTCAAATTTGAGTGAAAATATGACCAATAGGTGTCGAGAGCTTTGAAAAGAACCCACTATTGGCCATATTCAGAGTTCGGAGCTGGGAGAAACATTCGAATTTGTGCTTACTGCTGTAAGTGGTATCGCGGCAGACATTTCCAGAGATTTTGTGAGTTGGAGAGATAGTTGGATCCTTTCTCAGGCATTATAGTTGAACCACTTCACTTTCCATCACGTGTGCACACGTCCTCATACACTTGGTTCATGTGCTTCTTCGGATTGATAATTAAACATGTGTCAATACACCACTATATGCACTTGTGGGGCAAATGAGATTTAGTCTCTTTGTCACATCCCTAAGACCTTGTGACTTGGGTACACAGACACCCATCTAGCATGGTAGGCACCCGTCTATCACGACAGATAGGCCTCACAATAGACGATAGACAACATCTATCGTGATAGACACCCATCTATCATGAAAAACACCCATCTATCACGACAGAGAACCCTCATGACAGACAATAGATAGTGTCTATCATGAGAGACACCTATCTATCATGACAGACACCCATCTTTCACGACAGACACCCGTCTATCGCAACAGAAAGCCCTCATGACAGACGATAGATAGCATCTATCGTGATATACACCCATCTATTGTGATAGACACCCATGCATGATAGAGACTGTCTATTGCGAGAGACACCTGTCTATTGTGATAGAAAGTCTATCATGATAGACACCCATCTATCGTGATAGACAACCATTTAAAAAAAAAAATTTAAAGTGGGAATTTTGTGAGAATTGAGGCTAATTTTGGGCATAATTACAAATCCTTTTACCTATATAATTACAAAAACCTTAGAAAAATACACCAATCTCCTAAGAGAGTTTGTTTGGCTATTTTAACCCCTTGAACCTTGAATCGACATAACTTTTTCATACAAAATCCATTTTCTGAGCTAATTTGAAGTTGACCCTCAAGTGGCATTAGAAACCTAGTGAGCTCTAGAAAATTTTTGTGCAAAGGAAAAGGAAAAAAGGGGGGTTTTAAAAGTGTCTCAATCAAATTTCCTATGAAGTTGGAAGCTTGAGCTAGACTTTGAACTTTTACAGGATCATTAAGAGTTCTTAGAGAGACCAAAGCAAGATGCCAGTGTGTGCATGCTTGGGAATGTGCATCATGAGCATACAAGTGAAGCAAGGAGAAGAAACTTGAGGTTGGAAGATCTCTCAACCCCCTCGGTCCATTCCTAGCTTAGGCTAAGTGTGATTAGATGTCTTGATTAATTAGGGGTACAATAGGAACACTCAATTTCTAAGAGCCTCTAAATTCTCAAGTATAAGAATAGGTTAATTGCAATCAAGGGATAACTTAAGGGCAAAGAACTTAATCTGATTGGATGGAAAACATCAAGTATGACAAACTTAAGAGCTCCTTATGATGCATGTTTCGAGACAAGGAAATACATAAAAAGAAAATTAAAAGGAACAAGTGATTGATATCAAGGAATCCGCAATGTGGTTGTACACGGGTCATTGGCTAATAACTAGGGCATATGAACCTGAGATCAGGAAGGCACCTAGGAGAGATCATTGAAGTGGTAGATCATTGGAAGCTAGCGTCAACCATACCACTAGGTCTTTGGCCCAACAGCTTGGTGATTATCCCTATATACTCAGTTCAGAAACAAGTGACTCTGAGATGTCTTATAGCATGGAGAGGCCCATAGGTAGATCACGAGTGGTGTACCTAGAAAAACTAGATGGACCTTACAAGACTCAACTGGAATATATCAAGACCAACCGAGTAGGTGCTCTCATCTATGAGGACGGTCTGAGAAGAGTTGTTGTCCAAATTAAAAACCCAGATCAACTTGTTGGACTAGAACATCAAGTAGTCAAATTTGAAAATGGATCATACATTGATAAAGAAGGGACCATGTATGTAGTCACTAACCAACCAGATAGAACAGATGAATCTAGTAACATAATTCGAGAGACTGAGATGTGTGACATAGAGCAAGGGAATTTGGGAAGAGAGCGAAGAACCTCTAGAGGTAAGTCAGTCTTAACCAGTATACTCACACTACAATGGATTCCCCCAGGATAACAAAGGTGTAGAGTTGTTTTGGAATAGCTGATGAAGCCTTTGACATGTTTAAGACAAATCAACCTAGTGAACTAGGAAGCATTATAATATATGAATTTAAAGATTGTGACACCCCAGGCAAAGTGGTGTATTTAGACAACACATCGGAGAGAGTTTTCATGGTAATGGAACCTGGTAGACATGCCTACACTTGGAAGGGCAAATTTGTTTTTCCCCAACCACGATCCAATGTCTCATATGGGCACCAAGGAGTTGGATCATTCCAAGCTCATGGAGCTCAGAGGGACAGGAGTAGAGATAGACCTGAGGTAAGCTTTGCTAACCTAGTAGGATGATAAAGAACAAGAATAGACATGGATAGAATCGAAAATGAGAAGCACAGAGGCCCAAGGAATCAAACAAATGTAGATGAACGCCCTCTAGCAAGGCCTAGAGAACATCCCAGAATCTTGAGGCCAACCCAACTTGTCAAATCCATGAAGAATTGCTTTGATGGTACTGGAGATCCATATGATCATGTAGCAGAGCTTAGACAAGTGTTGAGAGTTGAACATGTCGAGGATTTGTTTACTCAGTATAATGCATTTGGTGTAACTCTCAAGAACACTTCCTTAATGTGGAAACATTGCATCAAGGTCAGTTTAGAATTATAGACTAGTTGCTAGAAGCTTTCATTATGGAATTCTCTAAAAGTGGCATCAGACACAACACCTCCTCACTTATACGTAGTTTCAAACAGACACCTCAAGAAATGGTTAGACTTTCAGGAAGAAGGTTTAGAAAATTCTTAGAGAGATGCCATGTTCTAGAGCTACCCACACCAGCCAAACAAGTGGCTTTATTCTTAGATGTATTGTCAAGTACCAGATTGAGATCTTATGTGTACTTGAAGGACCCTAAAACCATAGAAGAGTGTGTTCGCATGTGCATAGATATTAAGGACAATCTAAGGGAGGAATTAGAGCTTTCAAACATCTATAAAGATTTAGACAGCTCTACTAGCCTCACATCCAAACCATCCACATCTATCAAGGAACTTGCAGAGAAGGTAGCTCATAAGTTAGGAGTCTCTAGCAAACAGATACCTAGATTTGCCCCAGTAAAATGATGATATACCTATGGAGGAGATCATATGGCTAATGTGTGCCTAATCGTGGCTCAACCCCAAGTGAACCCTAACAACCAGTACTGCACCATAGGAAGGAGGTACACTAACCACACCGCACAAGATTGCCTGTATAATAAGCAAGTGGTTAGACAAAATTACTCACAGCCATATCCACAATAGGGAAGATATCAGAACTAGTATCTGCCACGGTAGTATGTCAGGCCCCAGCAACCCTACCACCCACCCTATCAAGCTCAACAAAGGCCTTAGCATGTGCTAGCTCAGAAACCTCCAACTCCAACCAATGTGATTCTAGTGAAGTATGCAACCACTAAAGAAAACTTAAATAGAGTCTTAGTGCCAGCATCACCATTGATTACAGAAAGTGACCCGAGTGATCACAGTTTTGACTCGACTGATATCAATAGTCCGTAGGCTTAGTATATGCAATCACATGGGCATAATGAGACATACTATTATGAAGACCCTAGTGAACCTAGTTGGGAGCCAAAATATGCTAATGGCATGTACGCAACTCCTAACTCTAGGCCCCAATCTAGATAAGTAATACCCCCAATTCCTAGATGACCATGCTACAGATGTCGGGAGATCACCTCATTCGTGATTGCCCTATATTTGTGCCTACACAACCCCAATCAGTGACAATTCAAGGTTTTTGTCCAAACTATGGGAAGGATCACCTGTTACAAAATTGTCCTAAGAATCCTAGCAATGTACCAAAGATCACTCCTATTAACGTCATTGGATTAACCTTCACTACCCTAGTGCAAGTGGTCACAAGAGCTCATGCATTACATCAAAACCAAGACTTATGCCAAGAAAAGAGTTCGGAGTGTAGTGAGACTGAGAGCCTCACCAAGAAGAGGACAAGAGCTTGGAGAGAAAGTCTTGAACGAATAAAGAGACAATTGGCAAAGAAGATGAGTGACCTTGAGGAAAGCCTAAGAGAAAAAAGGTCCATGATAATGGAAATACATCTCAAATGCACTCTCACACATCAGTACCACCACCATCCAATCAACATCATGTAATCCCACCACCACCATCTAGAGTAGGATCAGTCTTAGCAGATCCCACTCTCGAGGACCTGGAAATGATGCTTAAAGCATATCAGGCCAGAATCCAAGAAGGGCCAAATCTGACAGAACATGAAAAATGTTACCCTAGATCTGACCTAGAGATTGAACAAACCAAGCGTTGTGCTAAGATGGTAGAATTGGCTCAAACCATGTTTGAATCCAGTCACCTATTCAATTACTCGAGTTCAGCTAAGACTTAGTTTCATTTTGATAGACTATTACAAAGATTGGAGAGTTTAATTGAAAAATCTAGAAAGGAAGCCACATCCAGGGTAAGGAAAGGGAAAGTGAAGGAATGAGCATTCCTCCCCCACAAGCTTGTGTGCCTAATTCCACTAAATTAGATACCTCTTCTTTTATGAATCAGTATTCCCAAGAATTCCTATGAGAGATTCAAGAAGAGAAATGGGCAAAAGAAAGCAACTATCAATGCATGTCAGTGAGCATCTCTGTTGGAGCAAGTCTATCACAAGCCTAAGTATTGGCTTGAGTCCCACAAAGTCATAAAAGAAGCTTCAAAATGAAGACTATGTAAAGTTCACTTGTGAACTACCTCTTGTAACTTTTGAAGAGTTTACTTAATGTAAAAGTAAGAGAATATTAAGTGGTTGAGTCCACCTGATCAAAAAGGGAAAGAGGAGCCACGAATTCGTGATTTGTGGTAGGTAGAGAATCAAATCAATCATGGATTGATTGGAGAGTGATTGAGGGAAGTTAGCCTCCCAAACTCAACTATAAATAGATGGCAGTTTTAGTCGTGGTTAGAGAGACCTATGTGAAGACCTCCAAGAGCTGAGCTTTATGCCATATCAAGGTGTGATTACAAGGCACACATATGTATCAGTAAGTCATTGTATTTTACAAGCAATATACTTTCATTTTCATGATCATTTGAGTTCATATTTCCATGTTCTTGTGAAGTGTACTACTCACTGCCATTACTCTCAATTTTCTCAGTCAGATTGCAGAGATTGTTTCTCTGAGCTTGGTGCATCATTTTCAGTGATTTAACTTGGTAAAGTTAGCTCTATAAGTCTATTATATGCTCACAAATTATCATGTCATTTGGATGTTGCAATTTTCAGGTATGTTCATTTGAAGTCAACAGGGTCTGTTCATCTTCACTTCTCTGTCAGGTACCCAATTTTTTCACTCACCTTGTCAGAGCCATTTCTCCGTGGTTACGTATCCAAATTCACTGATTTAAAGCTTGTTGGATTTACTTACTGTCTAGTATAACCATAAAAATTTTCATAATAATTGCACTCCTACATTTTGAGGTATGTTCATTTTTCTGCTCACTGATCTCAAACTGTAGCAGCCCATGAAAATCGGGATGATGTCATCACTTGTTAAAACTCATTCTCAGTGTGTGGTTTATTATTTTTGATGAGATTACTCTTAAAATTTAGCTCTTTAAGCTACCTAGACTTCCCCAAAAGGAATTAAGCTAATTGTTGCTGTGCTCAGAGAATTATGTAAAACACTAGACAGGTGTATGAACCAAGAATAGCAAGTTTTCACCTCTGAGCTAACTCCAACTTATCTGTTTTGATCTATCTTTTTGAGAGTGATCTTCCAAGGTACATAGGGTGTCTAATACATCCATTGGCAAGCAAAAGGGCCCACCATATACTCCTGGAGTTCATTTGGCTGGTGTAGATCAAGGATTTTGCAACACCTCTTCATCTTCAAGCACATACCTATCCATCTCTTCACAGTGGTATCAGAGCAAGGTTGGTCAACATGGCAGATGGATTTCCTTCATCAATTGACAAATTGGACAGAGGTAGCTACTCAGCTTGGTCATTAAGAATGGAAGCTTATCTCCAAGAAAGAGGAATCAAAAGAGAGGTAACTACAAGGTACACTCCTGAGCAAAATGGAGTGGTAGAAAGGAGGAATAGGACAATTGTTGAAGCGGCAAGGTCTATGTTAAATGAAAAGCATTTACCTAATTACTTATGGGCTGAGGCTGTATCTACAGCCACTTACTTGATTAACAGGTTGCCTTCAAAATCCCTTGATGGGATGACTCCATATGAGGCTTGGAATGGAAGAAGACCAAGCTTAGATCATTGTAAAATTTTTGGATGTATTGCTTTTGCTCATATTCCTTCACAGGTTAGAGGCAAGATGGATCCAAAGGCAGAAAGGTGTGTATTTATTGGATATGACAACAATCAAAAGGGCTACAGGTTATACAACCCTACCAACAAAGGATTCTTGGTAAGCAGAGATGTAGTTTTTGATGAAAACAATTCATGGTATGAAGATTCATGCATGAAGGTCAATTTACCATATGATCTTGAAGAAGATTTTCCAAAGCTTGGTAGAGAACAACCAAAGATTGAAGAACAAGACACCTCGGAGGATGATGAAGAATCTCAGATGGAAAAGATCAAAGCATGGAAGTCTAAAGGTAAAGCAAAATTGCAGGAACTTGGACATGAGGCAGAATCATCACATCATGGCCTAAGAAGATCTATGAGGGAAAAGAAAAAACCAGAAAGGTATGGGTTTGACATAAACCGAGAGGAGCCATCATCATTTGAAGAGGCCAAAGCAAAATCAGAATGGAAGCATGCAATGAAGGAAGAGATTGAAGCACTTGAGGAAAAAAACACTTGGGATTTGGTGCTCAAGACTTCATCCATGAAGGTAATAGGCTCAAGATGGGTCTATAAACTCAAGAAGAATTCTGATGGTTCCATTAACAGGTATAAGGCAAGGATTGTAGCAAAAGGCTTTGCACAAACTCAGGGAATTGATTATGAGGAGACTTTCTCTCCTGTGGCAAAGATGCCTACTATTAGGGTTTTTCTTAGTATTGCCTCTTCCAAGAATTGGAAGATACTTCAACTAGATGTAAAGAATGCATTTTTGAGTGGTTGGATAACAGAAGAGGTATATATGGCACAACCACCTGGTTTTGAGAATCAAGTTTATCCTAATTATGTGTGTAAACTTAACAAAGCTTTGTATGGTCTCAAGCAAGCTCGAAGAGCTTGGAATTTTAGGCTTGTTTCATTCTTGCAGGACAAAGGCTTTCAACCAAGCAAGGTAGATCCTTCACTCTTTATTAAAAAGAGTAACTCTGAGGTCATCTACCTATGTGTATATGTAGATGATATTATATTGACAGGAAATGATGCAGATGGTATGAAGAAGATCAAAGATCAGATGAGAGAAGAGTTCAAGATAAGTGATTTGGGTTCACTTACCTACTTCTTAGGTTTGGAAATTGTCTACAAAGATCATGGTTTGTTTCTCACTCAAAGAAAGTACATTAAGGACAAAGATGCAAGATTGTAAGATTGCAGGTACTCCAATGGAGGTCAATCACAAATTGAGCTCACATGAAGGTGAACTCATAGAGGACATCACATCATATCAAAGTCTAGTGGGTAGTCTCAATTATGCCACATTGACAAGAGTAGATATATGTTACAGTGTGAGTGTGCTAAGTCAATTTATGCACACACCAAGGAAACCACATATGGATGCTGCCAAAAGGATTCTCAAGTATCTCAAAGGAACCATAAATGAAGGACTTTATTATCCTTATGTATCTGATTTAGGTTTGGAGCTATTTTCTGATGCAGATTGGGCTGGCTCCAAGGAAGATAGAAGGAGCACTTTGGGTTATCTTACCTTTGCAGGTTCAAAGCTTATTTCATGGTCATCCAAGAAGCAACCCACAGTTGCTCTCTCTTCTACTGAAGCTGAATACAGAGGTCTTGCCATAGCTACTCAGGAAGCTATGTGGATGAAGACATTGTTCAAAGATCTTGGATTGGCGTTTGGAACTCCAACTATTTTTTGTGACAATATGAGTTCTATTCATTTGGCTGCTAATCCTATTTTTCATGCAAGGACTAAACATATTGAAGTCCATTATCACTATGTATGCGAGAAGTGATTTAACTATATTCTTACTAGGCAATTAAATCTATTCCATCAAATGACAGTTCATTTGAGGGCCCAAAACCACTAAAACGATAAATTGGCACTAAAAAGACATAAAAGGCAATGAAGAGCTTAAAATTGGACCCAATGGATTAAAAAAGTGACATGACTGGTCTCTAAGTCATACACTAAGATGACACATTCAATCTTAAAGCCACATATCCTCATAAGCGATTGGGACTAACAACCTGACTCATACACTCACATTTATTAGCTCAAGCAACTCTAAAAATGATCTTGAAGCAATGGAGTACTCTAATGACTTACAAGAATAGACCATGAGCGAGGAATTAGTTTCTATGATGGAGAGAAAGACCATACTACTCTCAAACACTTGTATAAAAATTCTCTATGAGCATCATTGTACTTGGATATATTAAATTGAAATGCCATATGCTTGCAAACTTCTAATGAAGTGAATCCATCAAAGCAGGCTATCATGAAGTTTGTAGATCATCATCACCTTGAGAAACAAGGAACCTTGTATATGGTATGCAAGCTTCCCCACAAAATAAATGATGTGGGAGAAGTAGTGGTTTAGGACTTGAATGCACTTGATAGAGATGAGACCGTTCCATGAGGAAAATCCATCCCCCATAGCATGTTGAGTGTAGACATAGTACCCTAGGATTCCAAACTCATGGAGGTCTATTTTTTCATTCAAATTGACATGGCTTTTGTACCTTTAGCTCTCTCGACAAACAAATTCCTCCTTCAGTGATCATTCAAGAAATAAAAGATCTTCAGAGTGAGATATCTGTCACATGCATGGATAAGACTCAACAAGAGTATTGGAAAATCAAAAATTTTAACAAGGAAAAGTACACTTGCCTAGGTTAGGTTGTCTTTCCATTCCCTAATCCATAGGAGAAAATACTCCTCAAACAATAGGAACTAGTAACAAATTCTAGAGAGATTTCCAAGAGAAGACACATTGGATGGGTCTATTTTTTTCAAAGTTGTCAAGTGGATGAGGATCAAGGGAGATGAATCCAAATATCCATGTCAGACCTTAGATGAGGAGACAACCTCCTCGTCCCCAAGTCGACCAAAATTATGTTTCTTGATTTTGAAGGACTCAAGTCTATGGATGAAGACGTCAACCGTTACAAGATGAAATGTATGAAAGACTATTATAATGGAACTTCAAATACATACACTCATGTGCTTGAGCTCTAACAAGTGCTTAGAGTCAAGCAAGTTCATGCAATACCAAGTACTTTGCTCTGATACTGATTGGGATGGCTTTGATGTGGTTCTGGCTACTTGATAGACAATTGTTCCAAGATGTGACCCATATTGTAGATGAGATTATTGGTGATTTTTCAAAGAAAGTTGTTCACCACAATACCCCTTCTTTGATACATACCTTCAAGCAAGAAAGTAATGAAACTATTTGACTTGCCACTTGAAGATTCAAGCAATATGTAGACCATTGTCCAACAGGTGAACTTCCTTCTCAAGAAAGGACAATCTCTCTTTTATTGGATGGATTGCTAAGCGGAATATTTAAATCATTAATCTACATAAAGCACTTTCCAATAATAGATTTATGACTAAAAGAGTGCATTGATCTGAAAGATAAGTGTGTAATATATCTTAGAATTCCTCAGTTGCAATCAAAGAATGACTATTCATTCATGAGTAGCATGCAAATGCCATGTGTTAATGAATTAGAAAACATGGTAGAAAGAAATGTGGTGCTCAATAGTTGTTTGGCAATCGAGCATACCAAGATCCTCAACAAGTGTAACTACTTTTTACATGCTAACAATGTGGAGGAGAACATCCTACTCAAGCATGCACTTTTGGAAGAGCACCCCATTTCCTCCAAATAGAAGGGAACATCAATGTTTCTACTATGTGTCGGAAGTGTGGTGGGCCTTAATACAAATATAGTCATAGGTTTATAGGATCTTCCAACACATGAACCTTAGCATACACACCTTAATATTCAAAAAGATGATGAGTGGGAAATAGAGAGAGAATAGAATAGATTTTCAAAGTGTATGGTAAGTTAAGATGCTCACCTACACTATCGTATATTCCAATGTCAAATTACAATGTGTGAATATGATACGAACTAACAATATCTGAATCTAGGCAAAAATAGGAACTAGATACAAGAAAATTTGTGCAAAGTGCCTAAGAGGTATGAAGAGTGTGTATGTGTGTGAGAATATGGAGAATATGAATAGTTTAAAACTCTTTTACAGTGAACCTAAATTTTGATTAATCCTTAATTAGATTCTAGTGAATGAACAAGAAGAACAGAAATAGACTTGTTACTCACAGTAACTCAACAAGTGATACTAATGGTTGGCTAAAACAAACTCCTCCAAGTAACTCAAGATGTAGAGCAAACCTCCTCCAAGTGTGTAAGAACACTTCCTCAAAGTAGAGGACCTCCTTGATCACCCTTGAGTGATATGACCCCATGGTCTCTCCTTATATTATTTTCATGATCACCCACAATGAGCTTTAAGCAAAAAGCTACAATCACTAATTCTATTGTATGGAACGACTATTGCTACCATTTCTAAAAGTAATCCAAAAAATATATGTGAGTCTATTGTCCGTCAATGGGAATCAAACCTAGGTGCATGGTTTGTTTTAGAAGTCATTTATTTCACATCGCTTTGTTGTGGAGAGTTTATCAAAGCGTATAATATGGCTGCTAGTTGGAAAAATTGACATTGTCTCCAACAATCCCCACTTAAATGTCATAATGGTACAAGGTTTAATAACCAGCAAAACTTTTTGTGACTCTCTCTAGTCAATGCTTTGGTAAAAATATCTATAAAACTTTGAATCTCTGAAAATATATCTCTTAGTTGATTCTTGAGTTGACTGTGCATGAACCTGAATACTTGAGAAACTACGAACTAAATGTTTGTTCATGTATTACATAGAGATATTTGTGGATTTATGGTCTTAAAGTGAAGTCAAAGGTTTTTCCTACTTTTAAGAAATTCTCAACTATAGTTGAAAATGAAAATCATTCAAAGATCCAGATTTTGAGAAGTGATAGAGGAGGAGAGTACATGTCGAAAGGCTTTAAGACTTTTCTTGAAGACAAAGGTATCTCTCATCAACGCACTATTGCTTATATGCCATAATAGAATGGTGTTGCAGAGAGAAAGAATAGGGTACTTGTTGAGATGATGCATAGTATGATATCATCAAAAAATCTTTCTTCCAAGTTTTGATTTGATGCCATAAATATAGTTAATCACATTCTAAATAGGTCTTCCACAAAAGTTTTGAAGGTCATTGTCGCTTATGAAGCTTATTATGGGAAGAAACCCAATGCGAGTTACTTTAAAGTTTTTGGTTCTCTAGCTTATGTTCACATTGAGAAGAAGGATTGTGGTAAGCTTGATGTAAAATCCATTAAAGTTTTCTTTATTGGTTATGAAACTGAAATCAAAGGATACAGATTCTATGTTCTAGATAGAGGTGATATCCTACTCTCATACATTGCATATATTGCAAAAAATCAGATTTAGGATAAGAAGGAAGAGATTCTTAGATTTCATAAAGGTAGATGACTATGCATTTTTTAGAAGGAATGTGGATTCTTACATTCAGCCGTACAAGGGGGATGATGAGCCTTCTCTAACCCTAAGAGATGCATTTGATAAAGGTGAGAAGAGAATTTCATTGCCTACATCAATACCTAGTCCATCATCAGTACCTCTTGATGTTCTGACTATGAAGTTTGAGAAGGTTCTAGAGTTCCAAAAGAAAGAGATACTAAAGAACCAGAAAGGATTCCACCACTTTTCAAGGATACACCAAAGTGGTTATATCAAACCTAGAAGGGCATTGTATAAATGAATACACTGGAAGAACCAGAAGTCAAACAAGGAGACAACAAGTAGAGGAGGTAAATTATGCAGAACCTTTTGAGATTCATACTTCAGTTGAGAATGAACTATTTAATGTTTAAGATGCACTATATAGTCCTGTATGAAAGAAAGCTATGCAAGAAGAGATTGATTCTATTCATAAGAATCAAACATGGAAGCTTTGTGCGTTACCAAAGCAACATTAGTTGTCAAAGGTTATGAAAAAAGGAAGGTATTGAGTATGATGAGACTTTTGCTCCTACATATAGAACGAAAGTAGTCAAGAAAATACTTTCTTTAACTTCATTCTTTGGTTGGAAAGTATACCAATTAGAGATCAAAATTGCATTTCTCAATGGTGATCTACATGAAAATGTTTATGTTCAGCAACCAGAAGGTTTTGAAGAGACATTTAAAGAGCATTTAGTATGCAAGCTTATCAAAGATTTGTATGGACTAAAGCAAGAACCAAGATCTTGGTATGAGAAGATACATGTCTATCTTTTATCTATTGGTTTTGAAAAATTAGATCGAGCTCCCACTCTTTATGTTAAAGTTGAGAAAGACATTTTAATTATTATTATCATATATGTTGATGATATGATCATATTAGGCCCCAAAGATTCAAATCTTCAGTATTTTAAAGCATAACTTAAGCATACATTTTACATATTTGCATTATTATCTTGGGATTGAATTCATGTACAGAGATGAGCATATCTACATGACACAACATAAATACATTGAGAAATTATTTGAAAGGGTTTGAGATGATAGATTCAAAGCCTATGCAAACATCTATGGATGTCAATGTGTCATTACAGACAGAGGTAGATTCAAAATCATATGATACTACATTATATTGTCAAGCAGTTGGTTGCTTGATATCTACAAAACATCATTATTTAAGAGATCTACTATTTTTAGAAAAATATATAAAATAATATCTTTTAAATATCTTCAAAAATATTTGAGTGAATCCATGCGCATTCATGCCCTCATGATTCTTCACTTGCTAAATAAAAAAACAATCACATTAAAAACCTTAAGACAATAAAATCCTTTTAACATTTCATTATTCTATAAAGTATAACATGCCTCCCAGTTGACAAGCAACTGACCTCAGTTGATATGAATAAAATAGACATGGATGGCCAACCACATGTCCCATCACTGAACGATCATAAGCATATTCCATGTAAAAAAACACATGCATGGAAATGGAAAACTAGAATTTAATGTGACTGTGGATGATATGTAGAAATCAAATGGTCATAATGTGGATCCAATGATTTCTTATGAATCCATTGAGATTCTTCAAGTGATTGATTTTTATATTTAACTAAATATCTATGATATTGCTTACCAATGTGTGTAGAAGTAACATCATAATCAAGTATTTTCTTTCGAGAAAATTTCAGCATCCTCTTCAAGTAAAGGAGGATCATCTAAAATACAAGTGAGTGGTAAAGTTCCTTTAAAGGATTTCAATCAACTAATATGAAAAGAATTATGTATATTCCAATGAGAAGGTATGTCAAATCTAAAAACATTCTCATTTATTTTTTGAATAATATGGAAAGGTCCATAAGAACGTGGTGCAAGTTTAACCTTAGGATGTTGTGAAATGTTTTTCAAACATCTTTTAATTATTCATAACCATACCAAGTCAGTTTCATTAAATTGTTTTGCTACTCGTTTCTTATTAACACTACACATGCAACGTTCTTGACCATCTTGATCTAATAGAACAACTTTTGGAAAACCACGATGGGAAAATACATTTAATAAATAACTTAGTAGCTTGAGGTGTAGATAGAATCTTTTTATAGGGAATGAAATATGCTTGTTTACTAAGCCTATCAACAATTGTCCAAATCGTATCATTATAAGATGAAGTTGTAGGAAGATCAGTAATAAAATCCATAGAAATTTGTTCCCATGGTCCATTAGGTATGGGAAGTGGCAATAATAATCCAAATATTTTACCATGATGTTGTTTCACACATTGACACACAATGCAAAGGGAAACATAATGTGCAGTATCCTTTTCCATATTTGGTCAAAAGAAGAATTCTTTACATGTAGAAATAGTACTTTGTATGGCCTTATGACCCATATATGGTGGTTCATGCATATCTTTCATAAAAAAATCTTTAGAAACTTATGTGATGCATAACTTGTGTTGGAAATACAAGAATCCATTACGAAAAGTGTAGTGATCCTCTTTAGATGGTATAGAATTATTGAAAGCAATCCATGCTTTTGAAAAATACAAATCAGATGCATAAGTAGGAATCATGTCATGAAATGAATGAATATGAATAGTAGAAATATTATTGATTGAAACAATATTTATTTGTGGGGATAGGAAGTGACTAAGGGCATTTGCTACAACATTAGCTTTGCTATGTTGATATTCAATTATAGGCTGAAATTTTTGTATGAATGAAGCCCATTTAATGTGTCTTTCAAAAATCAAAGGTTGATTTAAGAAATGTTTAATAGCATGTTGGTCAGTTTTGATTAGAACTTCAAAACCCATAAGGCAATGTTTCCAAACTTTTAAAGCATGCACAACAGCTAAGATTTCCTTATCATATGTACTATAATTCTTTTCAGAAGGTTTAAGTTTCCTACTTCAAATGCAATGTGATGATCATTTTGCATTAATACAACACCTATACCTAAACCACTAGCATCTATAACTACATGGAAAGATTGTGCAAATTTGGTAAGTGCAAAACAGGTGCATGAGAAAGTGCATGTTTGAGTTTTTCAAAAGATTGTTGTTGTGCTAATCCCCATGCAAATTTTAGTTTTTTCTTCAATGATAATGTAAGTGGAAGTGCTAAATAAGAAAAACATTTTACAAACTTTCTATAAAAACTAGCTAACCCTAGAAAAGAGTGTACATGGAGATCTTGCACTAGTGTATAAGAAATAAGATCATGAGAACTACCATCATCATGTAAAACATTAACTTTTACCATTAATAGTACCTTGCATACAAAGTAAAGAATGTTGAGATATCAAGCTCAACATGTGATGATCCAGGATGACACGTACCAGTTTTTCGTTTCTCTGACATGTATAGTGGTCACGCCGGTATATGTCAAGGATACTTCATTGAGCTTTATTAGATTTATCTACCGAGAGTGATGGCACATTTGTTTCTTTCCAGCTCACTCATTCGCGGACATTAGGTTTTTCCTTATGTACTGGTCTTTATATATTGCACTGGTTGTATTCTTGTTTTTAGGTCATTCTTGTACATTCCTTTTATGTAATAGAAGAAGAAGAAGAATATCATTCTTCCTTGCCTCAATCTGTGTGTGTGCTTCTCCTTGAGAGTGAGAGTGTGTGTGTGAGCTCTCTTCCTTATCTCCTTCCTCGTGACATGGTATCCGAGCCAGCGTGGCTGTAGAGAGCTCGTGGAGAAGGTGGCGGTGAAGACTACGCGGCAAGGCGTGGAGAAAACGCGATTTCACAAACGGCCTCCATTTGCTACGATTTCACAAACGGTCTCCATTTGTCAGATTGAAGTTTTGGAGCCATCTCAACCTCTGTTTCGAGCCCGCAAGGTGGGGCCCATAGAAAAACCAGGTCAGTTTCAGAAATTGTAACTTGCGTTGTGTTCAACGACACTCATATATTCCAGATTCAAAATTTCAAGCGATTCCGTGTACTGTTGATACACAAAAGCTGTGTTTTTTCTGAGATCAAACTGTCACGTCATAGTGCGACAATGTTCAAGCAGAAGTGTTGCTTGAAGTGTGTTGCGGTGTTGTGAATTGTTGCAGAAATGGCAAACGCAGATGGAATGAGTCAGCTTATGAGCGATAAGCTGGACAAGAACAACTTCCATGCTTGGAGATTCAGAATGACGAATTTCTTGATGGGAAAAGGCTACTGGAAGTACATCGAAGGAGAGAATGAAAATGCTTTGCAGTTACCAAAAAGGAATCAGACTGCAGAACAGTTAAGAGCATATGAGGAATGGAATCAAGGAGCACGAAAGGTAATGTATTGGCTATCTGTTAGCATACAGGATAGCATGATTGGACACATACAGGATGCCAAGACTCGAAAAGAGGCTTGGAACAATTTGGTCACTTTGTACGAGACCAATACAAAGGCACAGAAATTGCAACTCAAGAATGAGCTGCATACATTGGAGAAAAAGAGCATGTCGGTAAGTGACTACACTCTAAAAATCAAAAGCATATGTGAGTCACTTGCATCTATTGGCGTGAATGTAGATGATGATGACAAGGTGGAAGTGTGCCTTCGTGGTTTAGGAGCTGCATATAAGCAGTTCAGAACTTCTATACAGACCAGGGAAAATATTCTGAATTTTGTTGATTTGGTCTCTATGCTGATTATTGAAGAAAAGAATCTTGGTGAGGATTCAAACTCCCAAGGAAAGCCCATTTCTGAGCAGGTATTCTACTCTAGCAGAGGAAGAGGCAGAGGTAGAGGTTTTGGAAGTGGAAGAGGAAACAGTAACCAAGACCAAGGTCAACAACAGAATCATGCAGGAGGAAGAGGACAATTTCAAGGCAGGGGGAGCCAAAGAGGTCGCAAAAATTTCCAAAGAAATGATTCAGGTAATGATAGTAAAAGATGCTAGAATTGTGGTAAACCTAGACACTTTGAACGTGATTGCAGGTTAAAGAATCAAAATAACAGAAGGCAGCAAAACAACTATGCATCCACAAGTGCAGATGATTCTGAGAAGCTATTTATGGTTCAACATCACATGATGAATACGATGTCTACTGGTGTTTCAAAATCGAATGATAGTGTCTGGTATGTTGATTCAGGTGCTTCAAATCACATGACCAGTCATGCAGAATGGTTTAGTAGTTTGCAGAAAATGCCAGTTCTTGGATATGTTGAAACAGGTGATGACACATCGCATCCTATTGAGCATACAGGAAACATAGCATTGACTATGGAGGACGGAAAGGTAAAACATCTCGCTGATGTGCTGCATGTTCCAAATATAACGAAGAATCTAGTTTCTGTTGGACAAATGGTTGACCAGGGATTACAAGTCAGGTTCAATGCTGATGGATTATATGTAGAAGAGTACAAGTAGGATGGACGATTGGTTGCCAAAGGAAACAAAGTGGGTAGGATGTTCACCTTAAATGTGAAGATTCCTGAAATGAATGCAGCCATGTTTGCAAAAGGTGCAGGAGTTATTGCAGATATAGAGATATGGCACAAACGGATTGGACATGCAAACTTGCAAAGGCTGAAACTGATGCAGTCAAAGGAGATTGTCCATGGACTACCAAATTTCAAAGTTGCAAAAATGCAAAAGGTATGTGCAGCATGTCAATTTGGTAAACAATCAAGAGCATCATTTCCACATGACAAGCATGTTAGTGAGAATGTACTAGAAGTAGTACATACAGATGTTTGGGATCCAGCATGCAAAGTATGGGTATATTTCATGAAAGAGAAGAGCGAGGTGTTTACTCACTTCCAGAATTTTAAAGTTATGGTGGAAAATCAGACAGGAAAGTACATTCAAACATTAAGATCTGATGGAGGAGGTGAATACATGTCAAATGAGTTCAGCAGTTTTCTAAAAAATCATGGAATTCGGCATCAGTTTTCATGCAGGTACACACCACAACAGAATGGTGTTGCTGGACGCAAAAATAGACATATTGCAGAAATAGCAAGAGCCTTGATGGCTGAGAAGAATGTGCCTCATTGTTATTGGGCAGAAGCTGTGCATACTGTTGTATACATCATGAACATAACTCCAACTGCTGCTGTACATCAAGTTACACCTGAAGAGAAGTTTACAGGTAAAAATCCAAACTTATCACATCTGAAAGTTTTTGGCTGTATTGCATATGTACATGTTCCAGATGAGTTAAGGACGAAGCTTGATCCGAAAGCAGAAAAATGTGTCTTCATTGGATATTCCCTTGAGCGAAAGGGGTACAAATGTTATAACCCACTCACACGACAAGTGAAGGTGAGCAGAGATGTGGCATTTGATGAAATGTCAAGCTTCTATGCACATGCCAAAGAAGGACTGAATCTTGAACCAAATGACAAAGAAAATGCTGAAAAATCTAGTGTAGAATCTCAAGTTTTGAGTGGACCGGATGCATCACCAAGCAATAGCTCCAACTCAAATCCATGGAGTGGAAGATTGCGTGGAAATTTCAGTCCAGCAAATTCATCAAATACATCCAAGAAAGGTAAAGAAAAGCTTTCTGCTGGTAGTAAAACAGGTGAAGGTTTTGAAGACGTTGATGGAGATTCAAGCGGTTCATAAAAGAGTCTTGATGAGGAACTTGGATTGCCCTCTGTGAAGACTCCAGGAGTAAGAAGGGCACATGCAGATGATACAAGAAGAAGTGACCCAGGACCAAGAAGATCTAGGAGGATGCGTAATTCAGTGCAACGATTGACATATGATAGTTACATGGCTCGCCATTGTGCCTACATGACAAAGGTAATACAAGATGTTGAACCTTCTTGTTTTGAAGATGCAATTGGTAATGCAGATTGGGAAAAAGCTATGGATGAGGAGATGGCTGCACTTTATGGAAATGATACATGGAAGCTGGTTCCATTGCCGCAAGGAAAGAAATCCATAGGCTGCAAATGGGTTTACAAGGTAAAGCATAATGCTGATGGTAGCATAAGCAGGTATAAAGCACGATTGGTAGCTAAAGGTTATGCACAAACATATGGCATTGATTATGAGGAAACATTCAGCCATGTAGCTAAAATGTCTACTGTCAGAACACTTGTTGCATTAGCTACAACAAAAGGATGGACTTTGCATCAGATGGATGTGAAGAATGCTTTCCTACATGGTGAGTTACAGGAAGGAGTATATATGGACCAGCCACAAGGATATGAAGATTCAAAGCATCCAGAATATGTTTGCAGGTTGCAAAAGGCTTTGTATGGGTTGAAGCAAGCCCCTCGTGCATGGCATGCAAGGATTGTTGATTACTTAACGAGCATTGGGTTCTCTATGTGTGATGCAGATCACTCACTATATGCAAGGAAGGCTGATGATGGCATCACTATTGTGGCTATTTATGTTGATTGTAGGTGGTGATAATGAAGAAAGCATCAAAGAGGTAAAGAAACTTCTTATGCAAGAATTCGACATGAAAGATCTTGGTGTGCTGTGCTATTTCTTGGGCATTGAGTTTATACATACAGAAACATGTATATGGATGTCGCAAAGGCAATATGCCTTGAATATGCTGCAAAAGTATGGTATGGCTGATTGTACGCCAATTTCTATGCCATTAGATCAGAATTTGAAATTGGATACTACATCAGGTGAAGCATTGGAAAATGCTACTATGTACAGGAAAATTGTGGGAAGTCTTATATATCTCACAATTACAAGGCCTGATCTAAGTTATACTGTTGGACTTGAAAGTCAGTTTATGCAGGTTCCCAGGAAGCCAAATTTGGATGCTCTGAGGTGCACTCTACGTTATGTGAGTGCTACTTTGGATTATGCATTGTTTTATGAAGCTGGTTTAGATTTGCAGTTTCATGGATACACCGATGCAGATTGGGTTGGTAGTACTCCAGATAGAAGATCTACTAGCGGCTTTCTTTTCTCACTTGGAGGTGCAGCTATTACATGGACCAGTAAGAAGCAACCCACTATTGCTTTGTCGAGTACAGAGGCTGAGTATAGAGGTGCTGCAATGGCAGCATGTGAGGCATCATGGCTGGAGATGTGACTTGCAGATTTAGGTGTGGAAGTGCAAAAGCCTATCACTATCTATTGTGATAATATTAGCAGCATACAGTTAGCACGGAACCCTGTTTTCCATGCTAGAACAAAGCATATCGAGGTACATTATCACTTCATCAGAGAGAAGGTATTAGCAGGTGATATTGATCTTGTTTATGTGAGAACATATGAGCAGGTTGTTGATATTTTCACCAAAGCACTTGGAGCTGAGAAGTTGAAGAAGTTTCGGAAGATGCTTGGATTATAGGATATGGCGTTGAGCTTGAGGGGGAGTGTTGAGATATCAAGCTCAACATGTGATGATTCAGGATGACACGTACCAGTTTTTCGTTTCTCTGACATGTATAGTGGTCATGCCGGTATATGTCATGGATACTTCATTGAGCTTTATTAGATTTATCTACCAAGAGTGATGGCACATTTCTTTCTTGCCAGCTCACTCATTCGCGGACATTAGGTTTTTCCTTATGTATTGGTCTTTATATATTGCACTGGTTGTATTCTTGTTTTTAGGTCATTCTTGTACATTCCTTTTATGTAATAGAAGAAGAAGAAGAATATCATTCTTCCTTGCCTCAATCTGTGTGTGTGCTTCTCCTTGAGAGTGAGAGGGTGTGTGTGAGCTCTCTTCCTTATCTCCTTCCTCGTGACAAAGAATTGATACAAATTTCATTACCCAAGGTACTTAGATCTTTTTTCAATGCTTCTTCGGTCCAATCAGGTTGAGTGTCTTTATGAACCACCTCCATGTTTTGTACTTGAACTCAGACAAGTTTCATGTCATTAAGTCACAACCTACATTTAGTGTCAGTATGACCAAACTTACCACAATGTCAGCAAGTGATATGGGGCCTTTTTTGTTTAGCATCCATCATCATAGTTTGAGTGGTTGAAGGTTTTCTAGGTTGTAAGGGGGTCATCTTGTGTACTTGTGAGAAATTGGATTGAGGAGAGTGCAAAAAAGTAGGGGAAGAAAAAGTACTGAAAGTATGCCTAAAAGGAAAACTAAGCTTGATTGGTTGTTGTCATTGATGCATTTGTTGTAAGCAAATGGACTTTGTGATGGACTGAAACTCCTTCTCAAAATCATGTGCAAAAGAGGTAGCTTTATAGAGGATCTTAGAACGTAGTGTGTTGAGCTTGGATTGGATTCGCATCTCCAAACTATCTTCATACTTCTATTGCAAGGTATCTTCAAGAACCGTTTCAAGCAAACAAATAAGTAGTAGTCATTGCCTTCAGTGTAGGTAGACACAATATCTCCTTCTTTCCATCCAAAAGTTGTCCATGATCGACGAGCATGTAAGTGGAAATAGGGAGGAAGGAAGGACTCCTTGATCTTTTCTTGAAATGTGATCCATGTGGTGGGGCGGTTGGTGCTCTGCCACAAAACATTCCACCATAATTGAGCTTTACCCACCAAAAAATTAGTAGCAAATTTCCTTTTTCAATTTGATAATATGATTTTTCAAAATAAACGTCATCAAATTGGGATAGCCATGAAAGAATAAATTGGCCATCCTTTTGCCCATCGAATCGCGAAAATTGGAAATTTTTGCCACCAATCTTGGAATTCATGTCTTCTTCTTGAGTGATGATAATGTCCTTCACCACCCTAACTAGGTTCTTGTTCTCATTTTGCATTTGTTGGAGTAAATCATCATGTTCTTTTATCTCGTTTTGAACATCTTAGAGTTCATGCTGCAAAAGCTCCAATTGTTGCTAAAGTAGTACCCCAGGTAGGGGTGATATACCAAAATCCTCTATATTATGGATAGGGTCCATGGCCGTATATAGAACCAAAACCTATTTCTAGAAATGTGAAAAGAGTTTTAGCAATTTTGGAAATAGAAAAGGGAAGGTTTTCTCTTGGAAATGTAAAAAGGAAGAGAGAGGTAGAAGTAATGTTAAATATAAGTTAAAAGAAATGGGGTATTAACATGTAAAAATAGGCTAGTGGATAAAGCATATCTCTTTCAAGTGAGAGGTGGTGGGTTAAAATCCCCAATGTGCTAAATACGGAAATCAGTAGCTCTTATTTCCACTCATTAGTTAGAGAGGTTTCACGCGTAGTCAACAGAGCCAAAGAGAACCATGAGTGCCAGAGAAGCCAAAGA
Organism: Ceratopteris richardii; assembly: GCA_020310875.1. Classification (NCBI taxonomy): domain Eukaryota; kingdom Viridiplantae; phylum Streptophyta; class Polypodiopsida; order Polypodiales; family Pteridaceae; genus Ceratopteris; species Ceratopteris richardii. Next base: position 86,781,034 of record CM035442.1, on the reverse strand, counting down.
TGTCATAGTTCTATGCCTTAGTTGATGCCTTTAACTGAATTGGTAAAATAAATTGATAAAACCAAATTGATAAAACGAATCGATAAATGAAGCGAATCGAAACTAGGACAAGACACAATGCACACTGTAACAGTGTGACAGTGTCATAGGGATAAGGCATAGTGCACAATGTAACAATGTCACAAGGACAGTGGCTGATTCGAGAAACACTAGCGAACATGACTAAAATTAAAAAAAAAAACATGAATTGAAAAATGCAAACCTGGATCATATGAGAATAAAAAAACTGAAACAAGTGTCAAATCACAAACAGATTCCGAACAAGAATAACTAAGTGAAACAAGCACCGAATCATGAACGAATGCCAAGAAGTACACCTCCGTACATGCGTGCAAGCTCTAATACCACTGTAAATTGGATCTCATAAGAACACACAAATAATAGAGAAAAACAAGACTAAATGCAAGATTGAGTACAATCTTCATCTTCTTCCCTATTTCAATTTCAACAAGTTGAAGCCATTCTTTAAACTTACCAAAACCTTGAGCCTTATCACAAAGGAAGTACACCCACATCTTCTTGCTATAGTTGTCAACAAGTAACATGAAATAGGAAGATATGCCCAAGGCTTGTGTGGGCATTTTTGTGCACAAGTCAGCATGCACCAACTCTAGAGGATACCTTGCCCTGTTCTTGCTTTCTTGTGGAAATGCCTTCCTCTGTTGCTTGCCCATCATGCAAGCTTCACATGGCTCCTTCATTTTTGCAATCAATTGTAGGTGTGCAACCATACCCCTACGATGCATCTCTTTTAGTACAGGGTATCAATGTGGCCGAATCTCTCATGCCAGAGCTTACTTGTGCCCACAATTGTAGTGGCTCTAAGAGCACACAACTCATACAGGTTATTTCTCCCTATGCCACTCCCAATAGAAGCTAGTGTTACAGAAGCTACTATCCATAATCTTAGCTCTTGTTTTACTGAAAGATACTTGATGACCTTGATTAGTTATAGAAGCTATCAAAAGTATATTTCATTTGATTTGTGGAACATATAACACATTTGAAAGCTTTCTGACATCCCCATTAGAGTTAATGAAAGAAATCTTACCTTTTCCCTCTACAAGACATCTTGCATTTTGCCTACCTTTATTGTGATGGGTTTCTTTAGAGGCTGTAAGGAATTGTAAAGGTCTTTTCTGCTTGTCATGTGATGAGATGCACCATTGTCCAACACCCGAGTCATCCGTTCCTGAATCTTTAGTGGAGGAGCATACCTCCTCTATTGTAAAAAATTACTCAAGCTTTGTTTCTCTTGTGTTGGAAGACTCCTTGCCCTTACCACCTTTTGAAGAGCCATTCTTCTCTTCTACCTTCTTGATGCGACAGTCTTGGATATTGTGTCCTTCCTTCTTGCAGTGGAAACACTCTATCTTGAACTTCTTTTTGTTGATCTTCTTTTTGTCCCCATCTTTTGAAGAGTCCACTTTGCATCCTTTGGCATTTGTTGTGAATGGAGCATCTCCTTTGTTATCGCCACTCCTTGCCTTGAGCCACAACTCCTCCTCCATGAGTAAGGGACTGAATTCTTCAAAAGTTAGTGGTTGAGGTCTGATTTGAGTATTAAGAGCAATTGCCAAACCATCAAAATTATATGGATAGATTCAAAGACTATGCTGAGCTAGCTCGTCACTTGAATTTTGAACACCTGCTCCCGCCATTTGATCTTGTAGATCCTTTATGTGATTGATAAACACCTCTACAGTCTCGCCATTAGCAAACCCTTATGTTGTTAGCTAATTCTCCAAGTTCTAAATCTGTGTCTTCTTACGAGTTTCAGCACAGAATGCATCTGTGTTTCTACATTTTCAAGCACGTAGAAGATCAGCACTAGGAGGAATTTTTCGACCAAGAGTATTTGGATCAGGCATTTCTTAGGGCTCATGATCAGTCCCCAAGAATAGTATCTAGAAGCTCATATGAATCAAGGATAGAAGTGATTTTAAAATTCCAAAGGGTGTAGTTCGTACAATCAAGTTTACCTTTCATGAAGGCTAGTGGTCATATCCGCAACATTGGGATGACCGACATCATTACTGTTGTCTGTGCTCCACCTACTCTTGCTGATGAACCACCTTGATTCCTAGTTGTAGATGGTGACATATTGATTGACATCTTCTCTCTTTTGTCATTGAAACCTCTACGTTTTTGTTTCTTCACCACTCAAAGCCTCCTGAGCTCTGATACCATTGTTGCTCTAGCACAATGGTAAGTACCACGTTAAGAAGCTCCACCTCCTTAATGTCAATCCGTGGAAGAGATAGGAGTGATATGAAGATCATGAATATGAGATGTAGTGAGATTGAAGGTGAGAAGCATAGAGGTGCACACACACATACACACACACATGTAGGAGACAAGCAAGACACAATGGAAGGTAGGAAAATAGACTCTATTGCTTAAGATCACTCTTACAACTCAAAATAGCTCTAAACTCTTCTCTACTCATACAAGCTAACCTCAAAAATGAGCTCTCTAGCTCTTTTTATAGATTCTAGACTAGTTTTGACCGGTTTCACATCTAGTGATTGGCATAGTTAAAAAATAGGTTCTAGGTGTTATTTGAAGGTCTAAACAAAGTCTAAAAATAACCAAAATTGGTACGCTCATTCTACCTAAGCTCCTCAAGCTCAAGGACTCCTCGGCTTGCACAAAATGGAGCTACTAATTACAAAAGGGGTTTTTCTATGTTACATATGGTACAAAAGTGATGAAAATCACTGTTGAGAGTTTGAAAAGTATTTTAAAACATATTTCTTTGAAAAATTAATCTGGCTGGCTCCCCACTACTTTGTTGTGATCCACCTTCACATGCTTCCGCATTGTTTGTGCCTCTCACTACTGCCAACACCCCCCTCCCTCTCGCTTCTGTCGTCCTCAACAAAACCTTGTTGTGGGGTCTATCGGATATAGTTTTGTAGGAGGTCCTGAGCAAGGGTGTGTTGTGAAATGCGAATACCTCTGGCCAGATCTGCTTTGAATTTTTTCCAATCTATGGGATGAGGTTCATCTAAAGGCGGGAGTTTGTAGTGCATGAAGTACACCATTTGTTCACAAGCAAATAATTGGAGTAGGTGTCTGGGCCTGCTTATGAACACCTCTGAATGGTATTCCCAAAAACTGGTAGTAAACATTTCTTTGAATGTCATTTTATAGCATGTCAGTAAATATTTGATTTGACAGTGTGAGGCATAACAGACCCGGAGCGATGGTGTCATACTCATATCATATGCTAAATCCTGATTACCATGCTCGAATCCCGAGGTGTTAACGTGTGGTGCCTTGACACGACGGAAGACTTTGAATACTATCTGCATCATGTCAAATATTTTGACAGTCATATGTGCGGCTACATCGTCCATGCAGCGTAAGCGGGGGAGCCAGTGGCGAATAGTTGCCATCATATATCCTACAGTGGGCGGTCCACGAGGTGGCACGAAATATGGGTAATTGAGCCAGTCTTGGCACTGCTTGTTGTTCTGTACCTTGATTGCAAAGGCCTTCCAGGAGCGGCGTCTTGGCATGGGTCCCTAACGTGGGTTATACTTTAAATGAAGTGGTGCCTTGACCCATGTGCTCATCATTTCAGGATATTCCTGTAATAAATCTTGGCGCCAAGTTGGTTGAGAGATTGCTCCTCTCTGTGCTTCCGGTGGCAAGTCTTCAGGTTCAAACTGAGTTGCATGGGAGGGTTTCTTGCCTGTCCTTTTTAATGTCCAATTGTTATTCTGCCATTAACATAAAATATGGCTTATATTGTAGCTCATGCCGAGATATATATCTGCGAGGGGCCAAGTGAGCAATGTAAGGTGATTGTAATATATGTTCCTCTATCATGGCCATTGCATGTAATTGTGCTTCCACCCTTGCTGAGTGGGTCTTTCCAAGTTCTTCTACAGTCTTCATCCATGTGGGGGTAGGAAGTTCAAAGGTAGTCTGGGCTTCAGCCGTGACTCGTCCGCCTGGGATGGGTTGTGGTTCGTAAGCTCTTCAAAAGTGTCCTCCTCCAGCATAATCATTGTTTCTTCATCCGCCGGTAGTTCTGGTGGGGAATCTGGCCTAAGGGGTGCTTCGTATGCTGCTATCTGTGTTTGAAGAGTCAATACCTGGGCTCGTAAAGCGTTGAGTTCCTCAATGATCTCAGGAGATGTGGCCGCAGGAGCTGGTGGTGCTTGTTGTACAGGTGCTCTCAACTGGAGCATTTTGTGGTCTTCCTGGAGCTTATGATATGCCTTATTCATACTATCATAATCTTCTAGTAGTTTGTCAGATATGATCTTCCAATAGTATCTTCATGGATTCAAAGGGGACAGCTTTGAAACAGCTGGGACTCAAGGATTCATCCGGTTGATCTAAAGCAGCTTCAAGGTTCTCTCTATTCTATTCCTGCAAGCGTTGGTTCTCTTCTTTGGCTGTTGCTAGGTGGCATCTTAGGAGTCCCATGCTTCTAGTGAGTGTCGCATTGCAAATGGTTTGAGCCCTTAACAAATTGTCGATATTTGTAATGGCCTCTTTTGTCTTCTGTTCACTTTTTAGTTCTAGTGTATGGTAGGTCTGGCGTAGCTCTTGGTAGCGTGTGTTGAGGGAGGCGTTCTCGATTGATAATGAGTTTAGTTGCACCTAGAGATCTGCAGTTGTTTGTTGTAGCGTCTGGTAACTGGTGCCTAGAGATGTGAGTTCATCTCTCACTTGTGGCATACACATGAACATTTGACGGAATGCGGTGTCGATTGTGGGTAATAAAATTAATGGTGGAGTGAGTGAAGGTGCGGTGGGTGTGGGTGTCGATGCAAGGGGAAGGGGAAATAGGGATGGTTCTCCTTCCAAATTGGGTAAGGAAAATTAAATGCTTCCACACCAATGGAGGTGGGAATTTCTGTTGTTGTAGTGGTGGGTTCCTGAATGGTAGTTGCTTGAGAGGTAACAACGTTGGTCATACCTTCGATGATAATTGGTCTTGACAGGCATATGTGTATGGGTTGTATCGGTGTAGGGGGTTCCGTAGGTGACTGTTGTGGAGAGGTTTGAGGTGACAGGGACTCTCGAACTTGTAGGCATGGGATAGATCCTAGCATGCGCTTGCCTACCCATCCCTTGCTAGATTTTCTGGCTTTCTTGGCGGTCCCTTTTAATGCCTTCAATTCTTCACTTGTCATTGCGCGTTCTATAGGCAAGTCATAAGCCAAACACATATAAACTATTCGAGTGAGAGCGCAACATCCATGGATGACTTTTTTCCTTTCCCATCTCTGTTGCACTAGATACAATTGATCAATGATCCAACTCGCAAGATCTATGGTCTGGCCCTATACATGCTAAATATAAGCCGAACCAAATACGCTTATGAGGCATAGTGAAACGATCCTGAGTCGGGAATGCAAAATGTTGCATACATATATGCAATGGCTTAGATAGCTCAGGTGTGATGGCCAAGATGTCTTCCCATTTGATAATGTCACCACGCTTCATCGGCTCTGGAATAAGTGTTTCATGCTCTGTTGGTGTGAGTTCTGTGAATCTTAATTGCAGCTTGAATCAAATCCTTTGAAAGATAGAACTTCTTGAATGGGGGGTCATTTACCAAAGACAACAAAATTAAAGTGCCCGGTAAGTCCTTGTTCTCGGAGGTTGTAAGTGTGGTCACCAGGTAGTAGCACCTATAAAAATCCAATTTGGGTAATGGGTCACTGAAGTACTCCGTGAATCTTGCTCTAGCCCAAACATGCTTTAAGTCTTCTGTATTATGGAGTGCTTCAAATTCTCTAGAGAAAAATTGATACTTGCCCCACTTACTACTGTCAAAAGTCAACGTGGCATCAAAAATAAAATCCGTGTCTGCCAAAGTTCCTGCTAAACCTTGGAACCAATGTGAATTATGGTGAACTTTCTCAATGTATCCCCTAGGAGGGTCATCAATCGTCATAGGTCCTAGGAATCCTTGAAATTCAGGTGGTTGTGATGTGGGATGTGGCTCAGCCAGTAATTCTCCAAAATTGACCACAGGAACACTGGGGCTAGCTTCAGATGGTCCTTTTGTCTGCATGATGAGTGATGCGAGGGTGTAGAAGATCTGCTACAAAAGATTAGCACATTAGTATGGAAATTGATCATGATCCCATTAAAGTGAGACTGCAATCCCTTTCCATAACCGATGTGTAACCCGTGTAGCCAAGTGTTGTAAGGTGATTTATGGAATGATTTTTGCAAAACTAATGCAGGTCTCTAGACACCTACATGCTTTAGATGGTGCATACATTGCTTGAACAGATGTTATTACAAGTGATGTTAGGTTATAGTGTGTGAATTTGTACAAAGTTTAGTCGTGATAGAATTATTACAAGGGTAGTGTTTAGTCGGGGTGGGAGTAATGTTAGACAACGGGTTTTGAGGAGACAGTTGGATATGTTTCGGTATCCATTTCCTAAGAGTTGTTGAGCGAGTGGTATGTTTCTGATGAGGGACAAAAGGTGATATTGGATGTGGTGGTATTGAGGGGTGAAGAGATTTCTGAGGGGTATATGTTACATGGCTTGAGTGTAGAGCTATAATACACTGTTTGGGTACCCATATCTGCATGGGTGTGGGTCGATTCATAAGGTACTTCTTGGCAATCCAAATCTATCGCCTGTTCGTACTTGTAGAAGAAGGTTGAGGGGATGTTAGATGCTGACTCTGCTTCTGCCTTAACTTCTTTGTCATTGTCTGCATTGTCGAACTCTGTCAGTGCTTTCTGACCTTTTGGCACCCATATGTGTCTTGTGTCGCTTGTTTTGTGATGTTGATACTATTGCTTGTTTTGTGTCGTCTGATAGGGTCGTCGGTTTGGGTTCCTCCTTAGTGGTTGACTCCTTTGTGGTTGGGGCTGAGAGGTCGGATGGACACTCTGCTTTGGAAAGTAAGGGAGGTTCAACACTTGCAAAACTTGCCCATTAGGAAGTGCTTCGTTTTGTACCATTAATCTAGGCCAATCCACAATAAGTGTGGAAGGATGGGCACTGCAAGGTGTTGTGCCCATGTGGCTGCTGATGCAGTCCACCTGTGGGTTCGGGTAGATGTAGCATGACTTATCTGGCCAAAGATCTTCCGGTCCTCCGTCGCATGCATTTCATATGGTCTAGGGTTAGGTCCATTGAGTGATCGTATAGCCAATCTTGGCCAAGGATTAGGGGTTCTATCAATTTGTCATCATGGCACACTAGTAGCTTCGTTTTCATGGTCACATCGTGTATGAGGATAGGAAGGTCCACCTCACCCATGCAAGGGGTTTCCATGCCTCCTAGCCCTATGAGATATGCCTCAATTGGCCGCATTTCTATTCTTGAGTCCTTATAGTGGGACCATCTAATCGCACTAGTCGCAACACCTAAATCAATTAAAGCCATGAGCTCATGGCAAGGGTTGATGTGCTCTAACCTGACTGTAATGAATGGTCTCCTATCCACTATGCTAGGATGAGTTGTTGACTTTGCTTGACACATGGTCATGGGGTATCTGGGTGTTGTTTCCAGATGGTTATAATGTTCTCTCCCTCATCCTTGTCTTCTTAGCTTCATGCGCTTAATGTGTTCTATAGCTTCTGCCTGAGCTTCAGCTCGTATTCTATTTTCTTCCTCGTTACGCTTCTTTGCCAACATGAGTCTTCTAAGCATATCCTTAGTAAGAGGTTCTTGATAAAGCTTGACTCTATAGCCACTAATGTAATTAGGCATTATGTCTCTTTCTAGGGTGGCTAATTGTACTGCTCCACTTGTCGAGAGTCTTTTAATGATCATAGGTCCATAACCTCGCTTTTCCAATTTCTGTGCGTGTTGTTTCAGCGTATACACTAGGACTAAATCTCCTTCTTTTAAGCCTTTTTCTTTCACATGTGCATCAAAATAGGCTTTCTATCATTTCTTTGCTACATATATGCTTGTTGTTGCTTTCAGCCTGGTTTCTCCTAATCGTTCCAAGTCCATTATTCTTGATGATAATTCATGGCCGGTCCACTGATGATCTTGTGCAACCTTAAGGGTCAGTATCAAGAATTCCAAAGGAAACACAACATTCTGACCAAAAACCATCTGAAAGGGAGTTGCATTGAGTACGGTCTTGTAGGCCACTTGATATGCCCAAACAGCATGATGTAATTGTTTGTCCCAATATGAACGTTTGTTGTTCACGAGTTTCATCAGTACATTACAAAGGATCTTGTTAGTACTTTCAGCTTGACCATTGGCCTGACAATGATATGGTGTGGATTTCTTGTGAATCACCATAAAATCCTGTAACAAATATTCAATGACTTGGTTTAGAAAGTGAGCTCCTCGATCGCTTACTAACTCTATAGGCAATCCATATCTTGTAAAGACATTTTCAAATAAGAATTTTACAATCGTGTGTGCATCATTCTTTTTTGTGGCCTTGGCCTCTACCCATTTGGTAAGATAATATGTCCCAATTATGATGTATTCGGCATGAGTTCCTTTTGCAAGGGGGTTAATGGGTCCTACAAAGTCTATACCCCACTTAGAAAATGCACGTCCTCCCATCATGGGTTTCAATGGCATTTCATCTCTGCGAGTACGAAATTGAGTTCTCTCGCACACATCACATCTCTTAACATAGGTATGTGCATCCATGTGAAGAGTGGGCCACCATAATCCTGCAAAGAGGATGGCTTTGATGATCCTGTCGGGACCAAAATGACCTCCTGCAATACCTTGGTGTGCAGTCTCTAGTATGCTCAAATAATCACTCTCATGAACACACTCTCTTAGGTATCCATCTCGTCCTCGTTTGTATAGATTGTCGCCAATAAGTGAATAATCCTGAGCTTCCTCCTCTAGACTGCATTGTCGTGCTAAGGTCATTCCTTGAGGGAATGTTTCCTTCCTCAAGTACATCACTAATGGATCACTCCATTATGGTGTGAGAGACACATGATATAACATAGCATGTTCTACTGGTGGTCTTTCACAACAAACAGGGCATTCTTTACACAACTTGTGGACGTCTGCTTCCATAGAAGGCCAATATACTCCTAGTCTATGCAATGTCTGCAATGTACAATGTTTTGAATGATGTTGCTTTAATGCAGCTACATGTGCTAATTGCAACCAATTCGCATGTTTTGATACTTCTACACAACAAGCAAGAATATTTTGATTATCCTATTTATATATACTTCCTACTATTATTTGATATCTTTGTGACTTGGTAATCTCTCCTTCTTTGATCCTTATCCTAGGATTCTTGGGTCCATATGTGAGAATAGGGACGATCGGTTTAGCCCATTCTGGTACTATCTCAAGGTTAAACAAATATGAATCTGGTAATTCATCCACTATTCCTTGAGGAGCTTCTCCTGTGGTTAATCTTGAGAGGTATTCAGCTCTAAGATGTGTCTTTTCCTTCCTGATTACTACTTCAAAGTCATACTCCATGAGTAATAGAAACCAACGTATCAATCGTCCTATGTTACACCGCTTATTGACTAAGTACAATAATGCTTGATGATCCGTGAAGAGATTGAACTTATTTGCCAACAAATAATGCCTGAGTTTCTTTACTTCGTAGATCATTCCTAATCCTTCTCGTTCCGTAGTGGTGTAATTTCTTTCTGTGGCATTCAATTGTCTGCTCGCATAAGTTATGGGGAGATCTATAATACCTTCATTTGTGGGTTGTGCTAACACACATCCTATGGCATAGTTGGATGCATCCACATGCACATGGAATGGCTTACTCCAATCTGGGGTTGTTAATATAGGTGCCGAGCACAAACGTCGTTTAAGTTCACTGAATGAATTTTCACATTCATATGTCCATTCAAACTTGGTCAAAAGAGTACAGAAGCTTGGCTATGATTGCATACATATGTATGAATTGCCTGTAATAGTTTAGTCCTCTCAATTTCTAAATTTGCTCGTGGGTAATTCTTACTCATTTCAGCTATCTGGGGTCCTTCCTTCAATCTAACCTGATAAGCGCGAAACATCATGTCTAGGTTTTCTCGTATGGGTTCCGCTAGAACTGATCCTGATCTCTGAGTTGGGTTCTCCTAATTTGATTCTTGAGAAGTCAATTCTAGGATTTTGGCCCTAGATTCCTTCAAACTTCCTTCCAACTCATTTATCTTTTTACTCCGCTTTCTCTTAATTCTTTCTCTAGAATCTTTCCATGTTTTTGTCTTTTTATTACTAGACTCTCCAACTTCTCTAGATCCAGCTAACTTTTTAGGATTAAGTTGTTGATATGCTCTTGTTATAGCTTGGATAGGCACGTGTGTAGGATTGGATCCATCTGCGTTGTGTAAAATTCCTATCACGTTGATCTGTGTCACTTTTGAAGCATTAGCCGGGTTCTTGGGACAATCTTTGATGATATGCTCTTTACCACACTCTGCACAAAAGCCTTGTATGTTATAGTATTGTGATTGTCATGCTATTGGAGGATGTGGGAAATCCTTTATGAAATGATCTCCTTGACACCTAAAGCATGGTCCTCTAGGGCCCTGTGGTCTTTGATGTCTTAACTGGGGCCGTGGATTAGGATTAGTATACATCACATTTGCATAATCGGGCTCCCAACTGGGTTCCAACGGTGGAGTATCATATTGATATGTTTCCACATGTTCTGGTGACTCGGTATAATATGCGGGTGGGCTATCTACATGAGTAGAGTCAAAACTGTTAGAATTCAGGTCACTTTTTGTGATCAGGGGTGAAGAAGGCACTAATGCCCTATTGAGGTTCTCTTCTACAGTAGCATATTTAACTGAGATGACATTCGCTAGTGGGGGTGGTTGCTGAGCTAAAACAAGTTGAGGTCTCTGTTGAGCTTGATAAGGATAGTTCTGAGGAGGCCTATAGTAATGAGGCTGAGCATTGTATTGACCTTGATACCTACCTGGTTGGGAGTATGCTTGCGAGTAGTTCTGTCTTACTACTTGTTTGTTGTATGGGCAGTCTTGAGCTGTGTGATTTGTGTATCGTCTCTCAATCGTACAGTACTGTCCACTAGGGTTGGCTTGTGGTTGTGTTGCATTGGGACACACATTCACCATATGATCACCACCACAGGTGTAACAAGGCTTGTTTGTTGTTAACCTAGGCATCCGTTTGCTAGAAACTCCTAGTTTCTGAGCCACTTTTTTGCTAGGTCTTCTATCGAGCTAGAAAGTTTTGAGGATGCTAGAAATAAACAATCTAAGTCCTTATAGACCTTTGAGAGTTCCAACTCATCTCCTAAGTTGTCATCAATGTCTATACAAATTCTTACACATTGCTCTAATGTTCTAGGCTCCTTTAAGTACACATAGGAGTGTAGTTTAGAGCTCAAGAGGCCATCTAAAAACAATGACACTTGCTTGGCATGTGAGGCTAATTCTTGCATCGGGCATCTCTCCACATATTGTCTAAACCTACATCCTACCAATCTAACTGTTTCTTGAGGGGTCTGTTTGAAAATATGAATCAATGAAGAAGTATCATGTCTGATTCCACTTTTAGAGAATTCCGTGATGAAAGACTCTAAAAAGTGATGGATATCCCTAAATTGCCTCTGTTGCAATGGTTGGAACCAAGTTAAAGTCGTATTCTTTAATGTTAGTCCAAATGCATTATATTGTGTGAACATGTCTTCTACTTGCTATGCTCGTAGCACTTGCTTAAACTCCACAACATGGTCATAAGGATCTCCTGTCCCATAAAAATAGTTTTTCATGGACTTCACTAACTGAGTGGGTCTTAATATCCTTGGGTGTTCACGTGGACTAGGTAGAGGAAAATCATCTCTACCACCTGGTATTCTAGGTTCCCTTTGTCTTTCCACTCTATCGGTGTCCATGGTGGTCCGATCTCTCCCTATGGGATGAGTGAAACTTACTTTTGGTCTCTCTTTGTTCTTCTCTCTTTGAGTGTCATGGGCTGAGGATGTTCCAGCGCCCTGATGGCTTGTGTTTACATTTGTTCGAGATGGGGGAAATACTAAATCACCTCTCCATGTGTATGTATTTCTTGCGTGATCTGGTACTATGAATACTCGTTCTGAAGTATCATCCAGGTATACAACCTTTCCAGGTGTATTTGGGTCCTTGAATTCGTAAACCATGATGGAGCCTACCTCACTACGTTGTTCCATTCTGTACCCCCAAAATGCTTCATCTGTCTCCTTATTCAAAAACAACTCTATGCTTCTGTTATCCTGAGGGATACAATCTGGGATTAGTACTCTTGTCAGTACAGATTTCCCTCTAGGTGTCCTAGGTTCTTCTCCTAGTGGTTCTTTTCCTTGTGATCTCGCCTGGGTTGATCAAGATTGTGAAATTGCACCACTGGTCTTCACAAACCATCCTCGTAGATGCGAGCACCTAAGTGGTTAGTTCGGACCTATTCTAATTGAGCTCTATAGGGTCCTTCAGGTCTTTCTAGATATTCTATGTTTAACCCTCCGTTTGGTCTTTCCGTGCTAAATGTCATTTCTGATTCACTGGTATCTGAGCTCAACTCGTAAGGGTAGCTATTCAATTGTTGAGCCCACGAACGTGCAGTAGTTCCTACACTTGCTTCTGATGATCTAAGGCTTCGTTGATTTGACTTACCTATATGCTTGCCCAATCTAAGGTTCATGAATTTACTTCTTGAATCACTCTTTGCACACTTTCATCATCAATGTTTCTTTGTTCTTTATTGCTTGTTTCTTTTTTTAATCCCTTTAGATTCTTGTCTTGTCTCAATGTTTACGTCAGGAATCAACTTTTCATTGTACTTTTGAGTTCTCGTTCCGTCAGACTTCAGTTCTTTCCTTTAGGTTTTTGTATCGCACACTTTTACCTTAATCTTGGACTTGAAAAAATTAAGTCTCTTGAACTTGATGTGTTCCTATCGTCGTTCTAATTTAGTCCACAATGCTACCGTTTAGCCTAAGCTAATATTGACTGAGGGGGTTGAGTATTCTTCCAACCTCGAGTCAGCTTCTTTGATTGCTCTGTTGCCCAAGAAGTCACACTTCCCAAGCCTTGCGTTCTTCACTGCCTTGCTTTGATTGTCCTAGATAACTCTTGCTAGACTTGTAAAAATCCAATGTTTAGACCAATTCTATTAATGATCAAGCACTTTGATATATACACCTTTAAGGTCCTTTCTCCTTGGCCCAAATTTCCTAATTGCCCCCTTTCTTTTCTAGTCCCACAAATGGTTAACCTCAAATTATCTTATCTAAAAAACAATGTGTTCCTATAAAGCTCAAAAAACGGACTTCAAATGAAAAAGATATGAGCGTTCAAGCCCTCGAGGGTAAAAACTGACAAACAAGTTTTTCTTCAATTATGAGCTAAGGGGTCTCCAATGAGCTTAATCATCCAAAAATTTTCTCAAATTAGCCTCAAAATAGTCCAAAAAATCAAACCCTAATTTTTTTCATTTTGGATGAACAATCGCGATGGTCTGAGATAATTGTGATGGTCTAGGACTGCCGTGATGGCTCAGGTGAACCGTCGTGATGGCGTGGTGCAATCGTGATGGTCGGATGGTGCGAGGCATCGCGATGGTCTAAGTGAAGCATCGCAATGGTTTAACTCGCGAGCAATCACGATGGCATGAGCACTTCGCGATGGTCAACGGTCAATGCAACCATCACGATGGCATGAGCCCATCGTGATGGTCAACGGTCAATGCAACCATCACGATGGCATGAGCCCGTCGTGATGGTCACAAGGCGTGATGGCTTGAGCCAATCGCGATGGTTCAATTGCAAAGCGTCGCAATGGCGTACCTAGTATCATCATGATGGTCTATCTTGACACATGGCAAATGAGTCATCATGATGGCGTGGGCCAATCTTGATGGCGTGGGGTTGACGGGATTGTCGTGATGGTCAGTGACTGTCGCGATGGTTCAAGCGAACCGTCGCGATGGTGTGAGACCGTCGTGATGGTCTGGCCGAGCCGTCGCGATGGCGTGAGCCAATCGCAATGGTGTGACACAATCGCGATGGTGTGACACAATCGCGATGGTGTGACACAATCGCGATGGCGTGAGCCTGTTGTGATGGTCCACCAAAATGAAAATTTTGAGAATGCACCTATGGATTCATGTGTGTGCAAGGATCGCCTACACCATGGTGTGGTCGCTTACCAAAAATGCTGACGTTGTCAGACCATCTCGATGGTCCAACTCCAATGGCAGATTCTGATAAAAAGTGAATTTTTTACCTTTTGGAAGCTTTCTTGCTGCTCTGGAGCATTGTACCTGCAAGAAACTCAAAAACACACAAGCACATACAAACACAAAAGCTCTCTCTCTCTCATGCACAAATGAGGGGAAATGAGGAGAGTGGATGGATATGGTGAATTTTTTGATTTTTTTGGAGTGGAAGAAGATGATGCAGTGGTGAAGAAGGAGTATAGAGGAGATGAAAAACACAAAAACTAATTAAAAACAACAACAAAAACTGAAATTTTTACCTTCCAACGCCACTTCTTGCTATACTCTTATCATCACACATTCGTCCTAGACTTGATCCCCGGCAACCATTAGGGGAAAAAGTGAACCCTGCATGGGCCTTGTAAGGATCCCTAATTTTTAAGGATTAAAACTAACAAAAGAGGGATTAAGGCCACAAAAAAAAACCACTAGTGGTTTTGCAATAAAATATTTTCTTTATGGAATGTGCTCATGTCGAATACAATCGTCGAAAATCATATCCCTTGGATAATCACGCACGAACGGCTATGATCTTCTTTAGTATAATGAACAATCGTGGGGATTCTTGTTCATTGGATGAAATTCTCATGGATGGCTTGGATCAAAAGGAGTTTGTCTATCACAAAAAGACAAAATTTGAAGCATTTAATGAAGGGAGAGAGCATGTAGACTGGCAGAAAAAGACAAAATAGGAGGCGCAGTTACGTCGCGGGATGAAATCTCCTACATCCAATGTATGAAGAACCGATGGGCGTGATTTGATCTTGGGATCCTCTCAAGAACAACGATTCACAACCACTAGATCTGGAAGTGATCCAATGGCTCTAACTCAAAGCATTCCAAAATTCAAGACAAATGAATCTAGACCACTTCCTTTTAAGTCAATCCAACGATGGATATACAAAGGTGCCTTTTTTCAATATTTTCAAGCTAAACCATTAGATCTTTTGCAAATCTAAGGTACCAAATTGTATGCCGACTTTTTTCTGACATTTAACATGAGCCGTTAGATCCTTGAGTTCATCCAATGGCTATGGTTCAAAATCGAGGCCTAGCAAACCACTTTTGGAGAAGAACTCATGGTTTTTAGTCCTTCATACCACCTTTGACCACCAAGAAACAAGGGAAGCCTATGCCTAGTCTAGGTGATGAAGGGAGTAGATTGTGACCACCACCCTCTTCTCATTGGTCCATCACTAATCACCTCTTAATCTAAAAGGCCCATGCTGGGTTCATTTTTTCCCCTAATGGGTGCCAAATTTGGTGTTGCTCTAGCACAATGGTAAGAACCACGTTAAGAAGCTCCACCTCCTTAATGTCAATCCGCGGAAGAGATAGGAGTGATATGAAGATTGTGAATGTGAGATGTAGTGAGATTGAAGGTGAGAAGCATAGAGATGCACACACACATACACACACACATGTAGGAGACAAGCAAGACACAATGGAAGGTAGGAAACTAGACTCTATTGCTTAAGATCACTCTTACAACTCAAAATAGCTCTAAACTCTTCTCTACTCATACAAGCTAACCTCAAAAATGAGCTCTCTAGCTATTTTTATAGCTTCTAGACTAGTTTTGACCGGTTTCACATCTAGTGACCGGCATAGTTAAAAAATAGATTCTAGGTGCTATTTGAAGGTCTAAACGAAGTCTAAAAATAACCAAAATTGGTAGGCGAGTTCTACCTAAGCTCCTCAAGCTCAAGGACTCCTCGGCAAAATGGAGCTACTAATTACAAAAGGGGTTTTTCTATGTTACATATGGTACAAAAGTGATGAAAATCACTATTGAGAGTTTGAAAAGTATTTCAGAACATATTTCTTTGAAAAATTAATCTGCATGGCTCCCCACTACTTCGTTATGATCCGCCCTCACATGCTTCTGCGTCGTTTGTGCCAATGGCTACTGCCAACAACCATGTAAGAAAATAATAGCACAGTGGAATAGACCAGTAAGATAGAGTTGAGAGAAAAACACAGACAAAGACAGATGCATATTGAGAGATAGAGAACTCATATTCTCATATTGCCAAGCATAATGCAGTTACAATGATGGTGTTGTCCACCTGTGCACTGCCTGTGTAGATCTTAGATGGCAATATAGACAGACTCAAGATGAAGGGCTTATTAGTGCGCAATGTTATGTAAAGCTCAACATGGGCCATGCTTATATAGTTTTTACAAGGGAAGTCGGTATAGATAAACGTAGTGGGGAGATACAAAATAGTTGGTAAAATATATGATCTGACAATATCTCCATGATCAGAATTCCTACCTTCTCGGCCCTATGGGCCAAGGGGATAGGTCCGTCGGACCCCGTAGAAGGAGGCAAGCCCCCCTCTGCACTCCCCCAATTAAGTTTCTATGGGGAAATCGCACGACACCACAAGGCCTTTATTTTCACCTTGAATGGCAACCCAATGGCCCCAAAATTTATGCCCTACCTAACCTAATGGCTAGGCTCACAAAAATCATCTATAACCATCAATGATCACACATAAACCTCATCTAACTTAGAAGTTAGGGTTCCACAAATGTTTGGGCTCTCACAGTGGCTTCTCCTCATAATGGAGGCCTTACAACTCAAAGCACTATGGATCATTTGTGGTCACTTGAGGCTGGATTATTGAGCATTTCTAACAATTCATACATTTCCTTCATAACAACATCTAGAAAAGCCTGAGTAATGCATAATGTGTGTTGAAAATACAAAAAACCATTATGAAATGTATATAGTTAATGAGTTGAAGATACAAATTTGTTGAAATCATTCCATGCACATGAAAAATACAAATCTAAAGCATAAGTAGGAATCATGTCATGAAATGAATGGAAGAAATTTTATGGACAAAAAAAGAATGTAACTTCGATGATGGAAAATGACTAAGAGCATCTACTACAATAATACCTTTAATAAGTTGATGTTGAATCATAGGCTAAAAATTTTCAATAAAAGAAGCCCATTTGGTATCTCTATCGAAAATCAATGGTTGATGCAATAAATATTTAATAGCTTTTTGGTCTATTTTAATTAAAATGTCATATCACATAAGGTAATGTTTTTGAATCCTCAAAGCATGCACAACAACTAAAAATTCGTTATCATATGTATTGTAATTATTTTTAGAGGGCTTAACTTTCCTATTTTCAAATGCAATAGGATTATCACTTTGCATTAAAATTGCACCTATAGCTGGGCCACTAGCATTTATAACTACATGAAAAGGTTGTAAAAAATCAGGTAACTATAAAACAGGTACATATTTGAATTTTTCAAAAGATTGTTGTTGTGCTAACCCCCATGCAAATTTTACTTTATTTTTTAATAATAAAGTAAGGGGAAGTGCTAAAAAAATCTAACAAACTTTCTATAGAGACTAGCCAACCCAAGAAAGGAATGTACATCATTGATTGATTAAGGTACATGCCATTCTACAATTAATTTGATTTTCTTTGGGTCTACATCCACTCCTTGAATAGAAATAATATGGCCTAAATATTCTAGCTTACTTTGGGAAAAGTAACTTTTTTTAGGATTTGCATAAAGTATGTTCTTATGTAATAAACTAAAAACTATTTATAAAGGTAAACCAAAAGATTGAACACATCCTTGGACTCGCTCCCCCACAACATGCTAATTTGTGGTGACTTCAATATGGTGGAGGACCCTACGAACAGATGGAATGGCAAGGGCAGGGTCATCGACAGTCGGGAGAAAGAAATGTGGGACAAAACCAAACTTCACTCTGATTTGGTCGAATTCAAAGATTTGAATGGCTTTTCGTGGTCAAATCTCCAAGCAAGAGAGGACCTAAGGAAAGCTAGACTGGATAGATGCTACATTGCTCAGAACTTTATTCATCAGTGGGGGCACCCTTCCCTCTCACAACGCTCTAACCTTGCCATCTCTGATCACTACTCGATCATTATTGCTTTCGAATCTCTCACCAAATTTTGTAAGGCTCCTTGGTTCCATGTCTGCACAACCTCCTTCTCCCTCCCCTCCGTCCATCAAGAAATTGTTGAAGTGTGAAAGGAGGTGTTCGCCTCTGGCTCATCCCCAGCCAAGTGTTGGAGATGTGCAGTCAAAAAGTGATAGCAAATCATGATTAGAACTAGGAAGATACTCGAGATTGTTCGATGGGCATGTAGAGAAGCTCTATATCCTAGACTCTAGAGACTTGAGGAGGAAGTGAACAAAGGAAAAGCTCAATCCTAGATATTTCTATGAAAAATCAAAGCGTTGCTGAGATACAAGGAAGAAATACAAAGGAAAAATTTTCAAATTTGCTTTCAGGAGTGGTGGGCTGGCAAAGCCGACAAACCCACCAAAGAGATGTGCTGCATCCTTAAAAGGAAACAAAACAGAGAATCAATCCCCCTATTACTAGAATCAAATGGTGATGTTTGCAATATGGAAGAAGATAATATCAAGATCATTGAAGGGCACTTTACAAGACTCTTGGGGATCTTGACCCCCCTCTCCCACCATTGATGGGACTGCATGGCAGCTATATCTAGGGTTTCTTCTCATAGGATCCCACACAATCTTTGTTCCCTACTTGATGCCCCTATCTTGGAAGCAAAAATCATTGAAGTCATCAATGCCCTCCCTTGTGGTAAAAGCCCAAGGCCGGATGGGCTCACTAGTGAGTTCTTTAAGTCCTTCAAGTTGGTGGTTGCCATCCCTCTTCGGTTGGTGTGGCAAGAGGCACTCGAGTTTGGTGCGCTTTCGATTTGTCTCAACAATGGCATTATCAAGTTAATACACAAAAAAGGGGAAAAGAACAGAATTGAGAACTGGCATCCAAATATGATGCTCCAAATGGGATACAAGATCATTGCCAAAGTCATAGCCAACAGAATTTCCAACCATCTGAGAGCGTGGTTAAGCAAGGACCAAAAAGGTTTCATCAAAGGCAGGTCAATTTTGGAAACCATTATTGATATCTGGGAAGGTCTTGACTTTGCAAATATGTCAAAGACGTGGTCTTCCGCAAGATCGATTTTGATAAAGCCTATGACAGGATGGAATGGGACTATATTCTATAGTCGCTTAAAGATCTCGGATGTAGTCAAAAATTCACCAAGATGATCTCGACCCTTCTAAGAAACGCATCGACTCAAATTAATGTTAATGGCCAAATTTTGAAGTTGGAGGTGATTAAGCTTAGAAGATCGATTAGACAAGGGTGCCCTTTGGCTCCCCTTCTCTTTGCCATCACCACGGAAGGGCTTAGCTGACTGGTGGAACAACAGGTGGAAGCTGGTAACATCAAAGGCCTCCGATTGCCGCATGACCATGGCTAAATCACCATGAGACTTTTTGTCGATGATATGAACATGTTTGTCCACAACGATAGTACTAGCTTGGAGACATTTTGGAGGTGTCTAGATACTATCTGTGAAGCCTTTGGATCCAAAATCAACCACTCTAAGACCACTTTCAAGGCTCTTGGCAGGATCCAACCTGACCTTCTCATTGATCATGGCTATCAAATCATTCTACAGGGCCAAATTTTCCGGCTTCTTGGGATTCCCTTTGGGTTTGGTATCTCGATGGAGCAGCGGTGGAATGAGTGTTGGCCAAACTCAAAAACAAGCTAAAATATTGGAGAGGTATGCAAATCAATGTCACTAGTCATGCTATGGTTATCAACATGTTCCTCATATCATCGACCATTTACTTCCTCTGCTGCTGGATATCGCAAGAGCAAGAGCTATCCAAACTGGAAAGTATTTGCAGAAACTTCCTTTGGATCGGCAACCACAATAGGAGGGGGCTGCCTAAAATCAAGTGGTCCATCTGCACCAGCCAAAGAGATAGTGGGGTCTTGCCATTTTGGACATTGGGTGCATGGCTAAAAAACTTGTGGCAAAATGGATGATTAAGGCATGGTGCGATGGGGAGGCCTCATGGGCCAAGTTGATCTTCAGAAACAAGAACGCATTGGCTTTCGTGGGATTCTTGAATTGGAAGAATCTTGACATTCTGACCCTTTTGTTTTCCCCAATCCCAGTCTTTCTGAAAGGCTTGAATCTTGTGTGCTCCCTTTGGAAGAGTTGAAAGAAAGTCAAAAGCTTCACAAGAATAAGTGAAGATTGGAAGTGGGCAATCGGTATCAAACAAAATGACTCTATCTAGTTTCCAATCCATGGCATCAGGATTGTGGAATCTTGGAACATTTGCAATGCCAAGAGGCTATGGAACAAAGGCTTCAAAAAATGGAAACATCTCTGGAAACAAGACTCCAACCAATGGATCAACTTTGAGGGTATTGACCCTAGCATCAACATTTCCTATGAAGAATGGAATAATTTGCAAAGCAGATGTCTCACGGGACCGCTCTAAAATGCCTCCATGTTGTGCATTTGGGCTACAAGGGGTTTCATATGAAGAGACCACAATCTGCACTTTTCTTTAGTATGTCTATGTTTACCATAATTCCAACAGGTGATATGTGGTCTCTTCTATTGAGCATCCACCATTGAAGTTTGAATGATACGGGGTTCGGTAGGTTAGAGGAATGAGGATACGAGTGTTGTTGAATAGATAAACTAAGGAGATCATTGAAAACTAGGATAAGAAGAGGTAGTAAACTTGTGCTTCAAAGGAAAATTAGGCTTGACAAAAGGTTGTCTTTGATGTGGTTGTTACAAAGGATCAACTTGGTAATCAATTGAAACTCCTTCTCTGCATCACGAGCAAAAAAATAGCTTTGTAAAGCATTGTAGTTTGGAGTGTGTGAAGCTATCCCATCTTCATACTTCCTATGTGAGGAACCTCAAGGAACATGTTCAAGCATACAAACAAGTAATAGATTTTGTCAAAATTGCTCGTTATAAGTTGTAATGGTATCACCCATCTTCCATGTGAAAGTGGTCCATGAATCACAAAGATGTAGATGGAATTGAGGAGGAAGAAAAGAATTCCTTTAACTTCTCTTGAAAGGCCTTCCATGCTGTGGGACAATATGCACTATGTCGTAAAATATTCCACCATAGATGGGCCTTTGCTACCAAATAAGTGTGGAGAATGAGTTCTCCTATGCGCAACGGAAGTGTGTAGTGAGCCCTTGTATATCCAGCACTTGGACAACCATCTGCACCTTAGATAGCTTGCTGCTCTCAATACAAAACTCAAGTGGACTTGAGACTTTATTCAATTAAAGTAGATAAAAAGAGCTTTCTAACAAGCTATAAATGACTTAATTTGGACAAGTTTTGATTAGGAAACACAACTGTCAAAGATGAACTACATGTCCACACAGGTATGCTGAAGAATTGAGCTTCACTCTCGGACTGATAGCTCTCTGAATATATATCCTTTGAGAACGATATTTGGTATAGAGAAAGTAGACACAAATTTCTTTCTAAAAAGCTAAAAATCAAGTAATTTGGATGAGTTTTGATCAGGAAACTCAACTCACCAAGATAGACCACCTGCACACATAAGTACACTATAAAACTGGACTTTACTCTCTCATAGATATCTCACAGAATATGAATGATCTGAATAAGATATTTAAGACAATGAAAGTAGATGCCAAGTGCTTTCCAACAAGACAAAAATCATGAAATTTGGATATGTTTTGGTCAGGAAACTGAACCGCCCAAAATAGACTATCTATCTACACAGGTATACTAAAAAAATGGACTTCACTCTTTCACTGATATCTCACAAACTAAAGCTTTCAAAGAGATATTTGATATGCAGAAAGTACACAAGATAAGCTTTCCAATCAATGTTTAAACGCACAAAATGGTTACATATGCACTGAGATATGAGCTCTGCAACAGAGCTGTGTAGAAACTGACGTGCGGCTGGAAGGAGTCTAAGGGAAAACCAAAATGACAAAATGGCTAGATCCGACTACTGGGAGCTCTTGCCTCTTTCTCTCCTTGTTTTGAATGTGCTCTCACTTCACTTTTATAACCAATGAGCATGTGAAGAAGTTTGTGCCTTCTTCTTAACTCACCACTTTCTCCACTACATGCTACTAACTACAAGGCAAGATATTGTATCTCTTACTCATCATGAATTTTGACTAGACTTTTTCTTTTATTATTTTTTTCCTTTTTTCCTCTACTTTTTCTTTATCTTTATATTTGGTAAATTTATCCAAGCATGGCTCATATGAAAATGAGCTTGTACATTTATCTTCAAAACTCCCCCTCAAGCTCATTTGGGAGTTATCTTCATCCATGTCCTGCAAATTTATCACATCCTTGAAGCCTTTGAGTTTAGAAGCATCCAAGAACTTTGTAAAAATATATGCAACCTGCTCTTTGGTTCTAATGAACTTTATCTCCACATCTTTGCTCAGCACCTTCTCCCTTACATAATGGTAGTGGACCTCTATGTGCTTGCTCCTTGCATGAAACTTAGGATTGCTTGCCAAGTAGATACTTGACATGTTATCACCATATATAGGGATGGTTCCAACTTGCACTCCAAGATCAGCCAAAAGCTTTTTAATCCACATTGCTTCACATGTGACAAATACTAATCCTCTGTATTCAGCCTCCATAGATGAAAGTGCAACAGTAGGTTATTTCTTTGAGCTCCACGTGATAGGTTTGCTTCCTATCATGAACACATAACCTGAGGTTGATCTTCTATCTTCCTTTGAGCCTGCCCAATCAGCATCACTAAAGCCTTTGACCTGCAATTCTTCATCAAACTTGTAAAACAAAGCATGATTAACTGTATGCTTTATGTATCTCAACACTCTCTTGGCTGAATTTAAGTGTTCACTTGTTGGGGCTTGCATAAACTGAGAAAGTACACCAACAACATAAGACAAATCAGGTCTTGTAATGTTTGCATAGATCAATGATCCTACAATGCTTTTGTATGTCGTTACATCTTCCAATGGTTCTCCATCATTTGAACAAATCTTTGTATTTGTGTCCATGGGTTGAGTGAGTGGTTTGCATTCACTCATTCCAAATCTGAAAAGAACATCCAACAAGTACTTCCTTTGCATCAAGTAGATGCCACTCTTTCCATAAACAACTTCAATTCCTAAAAAATATTTCAGCTCCCCAAGATCTGAAATTTTAAACTCCTTACCAAGCTTCCTTTTGATATCTTTAATCCCTGTAACATCGTTTCCTGTTATGATGAGGTCATCGACATATATGCAAATATATACCTCTCTATTTTCTTCCTTCTTCATGTACAACGAAGGATCTGCACTACTTGGGTTGTATCCACACTTAGTTAGATACTCTACCAATCTCTGATTCCATGCTCTTGGTGCTTGCTTCAAGCCATAAAGTTCCTTCTTCAACCTGCAAACAAAATCTGGATGGTTTTCATCTTCAAATCCAACCGGTTGACATCCTTTTCCACTTGTTACCTATGGATTAGTGAACAAACTTCCTTGGCATGACATATGGTTACTACAACCTGAATCAATGTACCATTTTTTGTCATCTTCACAAGAGCTTCTATATTCCTGTCTCATTGCAAGTAGTGTGTCCTTGCTTCCTTCACTTGAGGTGCTTGCACAGTTGCTTTGGTTCCTTTGATTGCCTCCATTTGGTCTTCCATTCTTCAGCCAACAATCACTAGCATAGTGTCCTACTTTACCACAATGATAGCATGTTATACCTTTATGAGAATTGTAGGAGCTTCGGCCTCTTCCTCTACTTCTACCTCGACCTCTTCCTTGTGTGTTGGCATTTGATGCATCCTTGTTGTCTTCCGAATTGTTTTGATTGTAGTTGGAGTGGTTGTGACCTCTTCCTTTTCCTCTTGAGCCTCCTCTTGAGTTTCTTCCTTTGCCTCCACCTGCATATAACATTTGGTTGTGGTTGTCCTTTCCTTTGGGACCACCGAAGCTAAGCTCTTATGTGACAAGATGAGGGATTAGTTGTTCAAAACCTGGATATACATCTTTCAAGTTAATGGAAGTTATAAAAGGCTTCCATCTTTCATCTTCTCTCAAGCCATTGAGAGTATAACACACAAGATCTTTGTCTTCAACCGTTGTGCCAATAGAAGCTAAAGCATCGCTTAGCTCCTTAATCTTCAAAGTATATTCAGCTATGGATTGACTCAAACTTTTCTTCATTGTGTTCAACTCATTCTTGAGTTGAAGTTTCCTAGCTTTGGTATTTGTTCATGAGCTTCCCAAGCATCCTTAGCTTTCTCTAGATGTTGAATATGACTTACCATGGCATTAGTAATGACTTGCGAAATAAGGAACATGACTCTCCTATTCCTCTCCTCCCATTCTTTTGCTTGCCTCCTTTGGACTTCGGTGGCCATAGCTTGATTGATTTGAGGTTGAGCATTATCGCCGCTCACAATACCCCATAAGCCTTTGCCCATTAGGTAGTTGGTCATTCTAAACCTCCACACTGGATAGTTATCCTTATCCAACTTCTCTACTTGTTGGCCCAAGTCAGCCATTGAAGAGTATCAAAGACTTTGAGAGTTACCTCGAATAGTTATAGTCCTTTGCTCTTGCGTTTGTGAAGCTCCTCCTTGTTTTATAGCTCCTCTTTTGCTTTTCTTTATCTCCAGCTCTGTTGATGAAGCTTCAGCACCAAGTTTGCTCTGGTACCAACTGTGGAGAATGAGTTCTCCTATGCACAACGGAAGTGTGTAGTGAGCCCTTGTATGTCCAGCACTTGGACAAACATCTGCACCTTAGATAACTTGCTGCTCTCAATACAAAACTCAAGTGGACTTGAGACTTTAGTCAATCAACGTAGACAAAAAGAGATTTTTAACAAGCTATAAATGACTTAATTTGGACAACTTTTGATTAGGAAACACAACTGTCAAAGATGAACTACCTGTCCACACAGGTATGCTAAAGAACTGAGCTTCACTCTCAGACTGATAGCTCTCCGAATATATATCCTTTGAGAAAGATATTTGGTACAGAGAAAGTAGACACAAATAGCTTTCTAACAAGCTAAAAATAAAGTAATTTGGATGAGTTTTAATTAGGAAACTCAACTCACCAAGATAGACCACCTGCACACATAAGTACACTGTAAAACTAGACTTTACTCTCTGACAGATATCTCATATAGTATGAATGATCTGAATAAGATATTTGAGACAATGAAAATAGATGCCAATTTCTTTCCAACAAGACAAAAATCATGCAATTTGGATATGTTTTGGTCAGGAAACTAAACCGCCCAAAATAGACTATCTATCTACACAGGTATACTGAAAAATTAGACTTCACTCTTTCACTGATATCTCACAAACTAAAGCTTTCAAAGAGATATTTGATATACAGAAAGTACACAAGATAAGCTTTCCAATGAATGTTTAAACGCACAAGATGGTTACATATGCACTGAGATATGAGCTCTGCAACAGAGGTGTGTACAAACTGACGTGCGGTTGGAAGGAGTCTAAGGGAAAACCAAAATGACAAAATGGCTAGATCCGACTAGTGGGAGCTCTTGCCTCTTTCTCTCCTTGTTTTGAATGTGCTCTCACTTCACTTTTATAACCAATGAGCATGTGAAGTAGTTTGTGCCTTCTTCTTAACTCACCACTTTCTCCACTACATGCTACTAACTACAAGGCAAGATATAATATCTCTTACTCATCATGAATTTTGACTAGACTTTTTCTTTTATTATTTTTTTCCTTTTTTCCTCTACTTTTTCTTTATCTTTATATTTGGTAAATTTATCCAAGCATGGCTCATATGAAAATGAGCTTGTACATTTATCTTCAACAATAAGTAGTAGCAAATTTCACTTTATCATTTTTGGAGTAGGATTCGTTTGAATAAAAAACATCAAGTTGGGATAACCATGAGAAAACAAGTTGGCCATCTTTAGGACCATCAAACCATGAGAATTGGAAATTCTTTATGCCGATCTTGGAATGTGTGCAATCTACTTGAGTGATAATAATGGGATTCACCACTCCTGCAAGGTTGTCCACCCCAAAATGCATCTTTTGAAGTGATGCATCACATTCTTGAATCTCATTTTAGGTGCCTTGGAGTTTGTGCTACAAGAGATCCAATTGTTGTTTGAGCAGTACTCTGGGTAGAGGTGATTCGCCAAAGTCCTCCATGGTGTGCAAAGGGTCCATGGGTGTGTAAAAGAACAAAGTACATTGCTAAAAATATGAAAAGAATTTTAAGAATTCCTGAATTAAAGTGAAAATGGGAAGGTTGGTTCTTGGGAAAGTAAGAGAGATGAAAGTTATGTTAAATATAAGTAAAAGCAGTGTACAGTGAAAACACAAGTGAATAGTGTTGTGGTAAAAGACTTGACTTGTGAATGTGAAGTTGTGGGTTTAAATCCCCTCCTTGCTAAATGAGAGGTCCTTATTGCCACTCTTTAGTTAAAGAGTTTTTGTTCATAGCCAATGTCCAAGGGAGCCATGGGTTCTAGCGAAGCCAAAGATTCTATAGTTCTATGCCTTAGTCGAAACCTTGGAATAAGTCAAAGGAGTAAACTATAGGTTTAGGTTCATGAACTAGAACTAAAACCAAACTAAAAATCGAAACAAAAACTAGAAAGTCAAACAAAAACTAGAAATTGAAATAGAAATAGAAACTGGAAACTGAAATAGAGACCAAAAACCAAAACAAAAGTGAGAACAAGAACAATGATCGAAATCAGAATCAAAGTTGGGTCAAAATTGGATGTTGAAATAGATAGCGATCAAATGCAAGCATAAACAGTGTGGATGTTGAAATAAACAACGATCAGTGAAAAAATGGATAGCACCAGAACACCCTTGTAGTGACATGCTCAATCTCTAATACCAATGTTGCAAGACCTTATGAGCGCCCATACACAAAGAGTACAAAATCTAAAAACACACAAAAACAAAGTTGCATAGTAGACGAGATAATATGCAGTATTAGGTGCAATCTCCCCCACGCACTCTATTGGAAGAGTCTCCAAAGTGCATGTATTTATAGTTTTTTATTATATCCAAAATAGAGGTTACAATGGGGGCAGCCGCTTTGAAAAGCAAGCATGTGAGTAAAAAGTTGCTCTCTTTTACAGAGAGCCTTAGCTTTTATTTACAAAAGTTGCATTCTACAATGATCCTTAGCTCAACCACTATTTTTATTACTTTCTAGAGAGAACCCTCTACATAGATCTTTATTTACAAAATATATGGAAAATATAATTTCTCTTCTTTGTGTCTAGACACATCCAAATAAGTGCATGACCATCCACACCCTCATATATTCACATAGTCCTTCAATAGACACCTATGCACATGACTCATAAATCATAATAGAAGGTCCACTTGGGGACTCTTCATATGTACCATGAGAAATCATAGCTTATCTAGAATGTAACCATGCAATTATTTTGATTAAATAAGGTTCTTGGTCATCTTTTTTTTTTATCTCTACCTCTTGGCTCAACTATCTCTTGGTTGCCCTTGCACTTTGTTGCAACTTTGCCCACTGTGTGTCGAGGCCACTCTGTGATGACTATATAGAGCGGTGGCTTCTCAATTATGTGGCAGCTAGCACGAGAGTGTGTTTAATTAGTCTCAGCTAGTGTATCTCATTTGGAGTATATTGCATTTCTCTCGTAGAGAGTACTTTGTTGTTTCAGATACTTCTTGCTATTGATTTTTGTGTGGTCAAGCTCTAGTCTCTAGAGTGGCTACTAGCCCACTTGTAATGTTGATTTGGATTATTTTGACTTACTGTAATGATTTTGTGTCTTAAGAAACTAGGCTTTTCTCATCTGTGTTCTTGTAATTTTTCCATCATTGTGGCTTCACTGTCAAGTTGTAATCCTATACATAGACATGCCACAGGGTATACTTCCCTAAGGAAGAATATTCCTTGAGTAGAAGGGGTAGTGAAACTGTGGTCCTCATTAATTCATTAAGTCATTACCATCTATGAAAACATCAATGTGAAATGACAAGCATCAACACATGCAGCATGTAATCAAACAAGTTTGGGTCATGAAGGGATTACTCCAAACGCCACCTAATGAGAGAGAGATTCATTAGTAAATTAAAAAAGAATGAGAAAATTCAAGCTCAACCTCATCTAATAATGGTAGAAGAATAAGATGAAGGAATCCAAGGTAAAGCATCAAAAAATGTGACAATTGTGTTCCCATGTGACTTGTTGAAGTTTAGATGCATGTAATATCCATATGCATACCCAAAAAAGCATGGGAAACCCCTTCATATCAATATCTACCAATCCACACTGCAGACATGAGACCAAAACAATGACAAGAGAATGAAAAAATAGTACCCCAACATGATTAACTTCTAACATTTAATGAACTTGGAGGTCTAAGAATAAAACCACTATTGTATCTCCAAGGATGCCTTTGGGAGCTTCTTGTGACTGATTAGATACATGTGCATCCATGGTTGGATGTTCCCATATGTCAAAACATCTTTATGGAATAGCTATCACAAAATTATGTAGACATTCACCTAACTAATCCTCAAATTCGAGATCACTATGGAATCAAGGATCATCAAAGTCAAACGTGACTTCATCTAATCGAGATTGACCAAGAATGAGGTGAGCAACCAAATTGACGTCCCACTACATGCAATTTTATGATTGCTCTTTTTGTACCTCATATGTATATTTTGGACTTGAATCATGGTAGGTCATGAGCTAATAGACTTGAATCATAGTATTTCTCATCCTTTACTGTTTTGACCATAAATAGATCATAGCCCTCTTCATCACAATAGAGTGTGAGAATGTTTTTCTTGATAGAGTTTTCCATCCTCACTGGGATATTGATTAATTCATCTAGTTGGAGTTCTTTGTCTTTCATGATTCATCAATGTTCAAAATCCAACTCATAGAATGGTAGTCTTTATCATCTTCTTTTTTCCATTAAACTTATTGCACTTGGTCCGAAAGTTGTTGGTATCCATCCTAGAGATCCACATTAAGAATCCACTCATCTTCTATTCTAAAATTTCCTTTCTCTGATTGTTTCATTGGTGTGGGCACCGTTGTTTTTTTACTTACGCTCTATGTTTTGTTATGTGAACTTTTCAAGTAACTCTTCATGGATTGTTATAAGGGGAACTATTTGAGAGATTCTATCTGACAATTATTGGATGACTTCAACCATTTATCTACATAAATATAGTTTATCCACCTCTAGGTCCCCTCAAGGTTAGCATTTTTCATATTGTGCTATGGGCCTCGTATATATGTAAGAGCCTATCCAAATCTCCAGTTCTTATGACTCTAACTTCTTCACTTGGTGTAGGATTTGGCCATGGTTTCTCATTGCATGCTATCCTTGAAGTTATTTATTCATCCATTGTGCTTTGTATTCTTTTGGTTGTTTTTTGTACTTGTCAGAGTTGGCTCTTTACCTCAACAATATTTTGTTTCCATCTTTGTTTTGTCTTCTCACATTGAGACTTCCTTGTCTGTCCCTTTTTATTATTGGAAGGTTTAGGCATGGTCTCTATTTATGGATCTTCTTGTGGATTTGGTTGCCTAAAAGCTCTTCAATGTCTACTTGGATTACTTTCTCTCTTACCTAAGCTCTCATGACTGCTTTTGGTGACACATCTTGAACCAATTTACTGCTTGCAAGGATAGATATCACAACATAGTTTCTTTCCTTGGGTGAATAAGTAGTCTTTGAACAATGATTTCATGCACTTTCTAGGGAATAACGATGTCCATGCTTTGGGTGATGGTGCTAAATGTTGATGTGTTGGGCAGTGGTTGTTGTAGTGATTGTGTGGTCGTTGGTTGTTAGTTTGTAGATCCTAGAGTCATGGGGTTCATATATGAACCTTGAATTTCATGCAAGTTGCCATGACTCATGATTCCTTGGGATTGTATTTGTTTATATCCATCCCTTGAAGTATGTGTGTATGTAGAGGTGGCCTAGGATGCATATGATGGTGTTATCCATGTGAATTGTAGGTATCAGTGATGGCAAGAGTCGGTGGTACATAGGGGTTGGAGCATAAGTCCTGAGAGTTTGATGTGAATATTCCACATGAGTAGGCCCCAAGGCACGTTTGGTAGTGAATCTAGAAGGAACTCTTGGCCTTGGACCATGAGCATATTGAGGATGAATGCTAGGAGGTGGATCACACATGAGATGGAGGGTAATATACATGATAAGATTCTTGCTATAGAGTTTGATAAAAATGTTGATCCATGTACTCCTCAAAGCATTGGTAACTATTGGGGGAGACATTGAATCCCATCGGAATCCAAAGGAGTCTAATTCTTGGATCTTCATCCATAACCACTTCATTTTGTCATCGATAATGTACCACCTTTTGGGATTTGTACCATCAAATTCATTGATGTCTATCCTCAATTCGCTCCTTCTAAATTTCATTTGGGGGTCAAATTCTCAAAGGAAGAAGATGGCGAGAGTCAAATACTCCAATTTCTTCTTCCCCAAATTTGATGGAGGTTTGGGTGTACTAGATGCAGACTAGATTAGTAAAAAAATTGGTAGCTAAAATGGATTTACAAAATGCCTTCTTTGATAGACTATTGGGGCATATTCCTCAAGAAAACTATTGCTAGAAGCTTCCCCTGTGGGTATCCTCCTTGCATAGGCTTTGATTTAAATACAATCTGCTACAGCAATCAAGAGTTCCAAATCAAAGGCTCCATTTTTTTTTGAAGATCCTTTGCTGCTTGGACACACTTTAAGAAACAGGCTCATTACCCCATCTATCATTGGATACCTCACATGAACATATATATCAGATTGAACTCAGCTCAACCTGGCATATGCTCATGAAAGTAGAAATTGCCCACTTCAAGGAGATCATTGATGAAAACCAACTTCTTAAAAGCTTAGAGCTTCTTCACCATAAGAAATGTGATTCATAGAGGGCATACAATATTTTCAAGAGTTAGTGTGACAAACTCACCTTGTCTAATAAATGTGTCAGGAATCAAGATGAATTCTAGAAAATATTAATTGCTTCCAAAGGGACAAAGACTTCGAGAGCTAGGATGACTGCCAAACTAAACAAGTTGTGGTAGATTCCGCGTTTCTAGCCTCAATGGGAATATAGACTTTGTATTCTTTGGGGCTTTTCCCTTTGTCACAAAGATGCCATCTTCTCTTGGCTTCTCATGCACCATGGCATTTGGTATGGAAGAAAGCTTAATAGACTTGTCAAGAATCGATAGCCACAAGTTCTTTGACCATATTGCAAGCAAGATGAAACACTAGCACATCTCTTTTTTTTTAAGGAAGTTCGGCAATAGCCTACTCTCCCAAACTTTAATTAATAAAAAGAAAAATTGTACAAATGAACAGGCCTAGCACCCGTGGGATCCCCCAAATCCCACAAAGAAGGAGTTGCTTACTTACAAAGAAGGTTGATAACCCTTTCATCCCCCTCATGGGGAGCCCACTTGCTTTTAATCTTGTTGCTCTCAAGGAAAAACACTCTATGATGTCTAAAGGGGGAGGCTTTTTATAGTTGGAAATTCTTTTGCCTAAAAGGAAAAGTGATTTTTTGATTGACCATTCTTTAGGAGGGCTATCAAAGTTGGTGGCACATCTCTTTCTAGATCTTCTAGAGGGTCTCGCCTCTTATAGCATTCCATAGTGCTGAGGAACAACCAGTGGCTTCACCCAATAACACTTGCTTCTTATTGATTTGTCCCTAAAGCAACATGATTCTTGCAAGGGCATGCCAAATTGACATTGACTTGGGGCATGAAAAGAAAAGGTGTCCCAAGTCCTCATTACCATGAGGGCATCTTTTACACCATGGAAGGGCTCCAAAAATTTTGTTAGCTTTTACATTGGTCAAACTTCCACGATGGAGGATTAGCCACATAAGCACCAATTTTTTAACCTCAATGAGGGAATGCCAAATGGATTGGAACTTAAGATCCCACCTAAGACTCGACCAATCTAGACACCATCTCCTATTAAGTGTGATGTGAAAATCCACATTCTTCTTGAATCTCAGGATTTTATCAAGACGGATGTCGTTGTGCCATCTAAGTCCCTCAATGTCAGGGGAGTCATGCCCAGTAAGGAGGAAAATCCTCAAGCCCTCCCAAGCAATGAATTTGCTTTGTAGCAGGAACCATTCTTCTCCTAGCCACGTCAATGTCCTCAAATCTCATCCATTAGCATGTTTCTTGATTCCAAAGTTGTTTCCACAAATGAAAACCTTTTTTTCAAAGCTCCCTAGCTTTTAGGAGGTTCCAAGGATCTACACCATTCATGCCCTTGATAGGGAACCAGATCAAATCATTTTGTCTATTATCGATTGGCCTTTTCCAATCTTCATTGATCTTGATAAATTGTTTTGCCTTTTCTAAGTCTTCCATAGGGAGCAAAATAAGCTTGAGCCTCTGGGGGCCACTTGATAGGGGGGAGAAAATAAGAGAGGGAAGATCCATACCTTCCACCCCATAATGCCCACAAGCCTAATAGTGCTCTTATTTCTAAAAATCAGTTTGTCCCAAGAGGCATCTATGTTGCTTCACGCTTTAATTATTCATTTGGCCGCCAATTTATTGTTCATTCCTTCGATGTCTAGAATCCCCAAACCACCTTGATTTTTTTTCTTATGCAAGTAGCTCGTTTAATTTTGGGGACACCCCTCCTGTTAGGGTCACCCATCTAGAGAAGGTTTTTGCAAATTCTTTCCAATTTGACAATCTCTTGGTCCTTTGGTCTCCAGCAAGAGAGAAAGTAAATAATCAAAGAAAGAAGGAACATGTTAACCACCATAGCTCGCCCTACTAGGTTGATCTACATACCTTTCCAATATACCAACTTGTGATCAACCTTAGAAAGAGCCCAACTCTATCGTTGACCCATCGAGACATTGAATCCCATCAGAAAACCTAATAGGTAGAAGATTCTTCCCTTGGGGATCAATTGATAGTCATGGTATTTGAGATGGATGCCCAATGATGGCCTTGAAAGAAATTTTAGAGTGGTTTATTTTGAAACTTAATGCCTCACAAAATATATTTAGGCAACGCCAAAAGGTATCAATGTTGGTCATATCATTATGCACAAAATGTTGATGTCGACGCGACAAAAGCTTGATAGACTAAGCTTTGGAATTTTGCCACGTCACAACAAGAACTAAGCTAGAGTGATATTAGAACACCTCTATAATCATCAGTAGCTTAGCAAGTTTTCTGAAACTGAAAACTTCACAACTGTGTTTAGTGAAATTCAAAAATTCACTTTACAGAAACTTTGCTTTTCCTTCCGGCTTCAATTCTGATTTGGTTTACTTTAACCTTTACAATCCTTTGTTTGCTTACTGTTAGATAAACTTTCTGTCACTCAAATATATCAAAACTGTGTTTTGAACTCACCGAAATCTCACCAGAACTCTACCGGACTGTCACCAGAATCTCACCAAAATGTTACCAGAATATTACCAGAACCAACTGCAATTCTATTTCTAGTTACTTCAAATGACTGTAGATGAAGTAAGGAAGCTATACCTAAGCTTCCTTTAGTAAATGAACTTTTTCTGAAGTTTGAGGAAAAACTTCACCAGTTCTGGATGCCTTTACGGTCAGACACAGTACTGTGCGTACTTGTCCCGTTTCACAGAAGTCTTTTGATCAACTTATAGTTGAGACTACTGGCTTCAAGATGAGCTATCTCTCATGAAAAACTTTACACTATGTTGCGAGATCTAACTTGTAGATGTACCGGAAAACATTTACTGAGAAAACTGTAATTGTTAACTAACTTTCACAGTAACATGAAATCACTCGGATTTCTTCACATACGAAGAATGCGCTCAAACTTCCACATGAACATGTGTTTTCTATTAGAGAAGATGTGTACAAAAATAGCTTGGCCTCACTTTGCTCATAGCTATGGAAAACTCTCCTACTCTGAGTAGTTATTCCTTACCATCTCTCTCAGATGAATACCCGACAGTTCAGGTTCTATTATTCATCTCTACATACGCAATCTCTGGCATCTTCTATATCACTATCCTCAGTTTCTATATGTGCTATTCTATTCTGGTTCTATATATTCACTCTGCTCTCTTCTTCACTCATATATATACATTTTGTTCCGAGATTCAAAACTCGTATTTCTAGAAGTTTCTATGAACTATATTACAGTCGTAAATTTGTCCCTTCACTAAGGCTTGATTTTATGAATGCTTTGTTTCTACTTCTCTTTGTCTTTCTTTGTCTTTATGTCTGTCTGTATGTCAAATTTGTGAGTGATTCTTCAACAGCTCCCCCGCAATCACTAATTTGCATTCTCTGATCTTTCATATATTCTTCTTTTCTTTTATATCTGCCATTTCTTTGAATCTGCTTGTCTTTACTCCATCTAAGCTCTTTGTCAGAATATCTGCTATCTGATCTTTTGTAGATGTGTATACTATTTCAATCTCTTTTTCCATTACCTTTTCCCTCAGGAAATGATATTGAATCTCTATGTGCTTTGTTCTTGCATGAAATACTAGATTTGCTACAAGATACAACGAGCTCATATTATCTCCATGTATAATAGGTATACCTTGATCAATACCCATACTTTTGAACAAGGCCTACATCCATATCACTTCTTTAGCTGCTTCCACAAGTCCTTTATATTCTGCTTCTGTGGACGATAAAGCCACTGTATGCTGCTTCTTTGAAGACCAGCTTACAAGCTTATCTCCTAGGTATATCATATACCCATGTGTTGACCTTCTGTCATCTTGACTTCCTGCCCAATCTGAGTCAGTGTATGCTCTCAGCTTTATATCTAACGTAAAAGGATAATATAATCCTTCCTTTATATTTCTTTTGATATATCTAAGAACTCTTTGTCCTGCAACCTAATGTTGATCCTTCGGACAATGCATGAACTGTGAGAGAACTCCCAGTGCATAACTGAGATCAGGTCTTGTTAGTGTAGCATAAATTGAGCTTCCCACTAACGACTGATACTTCCTCATATCTTTAAACTCTACACCACCATATTTGCTGAGTTTATGATTTACTTCAAGCGGTGTTGAAGCTTCTCTGCAATTCTCCATGTTAAACTTTTTCAGTAAGTTTAGGAGATACCTTTCTTGTGAAACATATACACCATGATCTGTATATGTAACTTCCATTCCAAGAAAGTATGATAACTTTCCTAGATCACTGATCTTGAACTCTTTTTCAAGCAATCTTTTTACCTCCTTGATCCCTTCATCTGAGGTTCTTGTGATTATTATGTCATCTACATAAATACAAATGTAGATCATACCTTCATCTATTCTCTTAATGAGTAGACTTGCATCAGCCTTTGAACTTTGGTATCCAAGGTCATTGAAATACTTTACAAGTCTGTAATTCCAAGCTCTTGGAGCTTGCTTCAATCCATAGAGAGCTCTTCTTAATCTGCAAACATGATCTGGGTAACTGGAACTTACAAACCCTTCAGTTTGTTCCATGTAAAGTTCATCTGATATATATCCATTTAAAAATGCATTCTTTATATCCATCTTACTTAGCTTCCATCCTTTTGATGTTGCTATAGCAATCAATGTCCTTATGGTTGACATCTTTGCCACCGGACTAAACGTCTCATCATAATCTATGCCATGCGTCTGAGCATAGCCTTTGACCACTAGTCTAGCTTTGTATCTGGCTATCCTTCCATCTGCAAGTTTCTTAACTTTGTAAACCCATTTATTTCCAATCACTTTCTTACCATTTGGTTTTGGAACAAGATCCCAAGTCTTGTTCTCCTCAAGCTCTTTAAACTCCTCCTTCATTGCTTCTTCCCATTGTTTCTTACCTTTTGCTGCATTGTAATTCTGAGGTTCTTTATCTTCCTTTACTAAGTAAGCATAGTTTTTCTGAGTAAAATAAGAAGTGTCATAGGAATACCTTGTTGGTTGTTTCCTTACTCTGTTTGACCTTCTTAGCTCATATTCTTCATGTGTATCTGAATACACATCTTCATCAAATCTTGGTCCATCTTCATTTCTCATACCTGATCCAATCCTGGACATACTTGCCTGCATATGATCTTCATCTCCATTCACCTGCATATGTGATTTACCTTTTTCAATTCTTCTTATCTCTTCATCAGATGTTTCATCATTATATTCTTTATCTGTAAACCAGCTCTTTCCTTCATCAAATGTTACATCTATGGAAACAATGAATTGTTTGGTTAGAGGACTCCATAACCTATAACCCATCTGTTTTTCATCATATCCGATCAACACGTATTTTTCAGCTTTTGGTTCAAGCTTATGTCTTAGTTGTTATGGTATGTAAGCATAAGCAACTGATCCAAACACTTTACAATGATCAAGTGTTGGTTTCTTGCCCCACCAAGCTTCATAAGGAGTCATCCCATTTAAAGTTGTACATAGTAATCTATTTACCAGATATGTAGCTGTATTTACAGCCTCAGCCCAAAGATAATTTGGACAATTCTTCTCCTTTAACATTGCCCTGGCAAACTCAACTAGAGTTCAATTTCTTCTTTCTGCTACTCCACTTTGTTGCGGTGTATATCTGCAAGTTATTTCTCTTTTGATACTTGCATTCCATAGATAATCATTGAACTCTCGAGAAAAATATTCTCCTCCTCCATCAGACCTTAGTCTTTTGAGTTTTTGTCCTGTAAGTCTTTCAGCATATGCATGAAAATACCTGAAAACTTCAAATACTTCTGACTTCTCTTTCAAAACATAAAGAGTTATCCATCTTGTTGCATCATCAATAAAAAGAACGTAATACCTTGAGCCACTGATAGATCCTCCTTTTGTTGGTCCCCATACATCTGTATGTATGAGTTCTAACACAGCATCGTGTTTGTACCCTTTCTTCTGAATGGTAACCTGTGGGCTTTTCCCATCTGACAGGCTTCGCACTTGTGAATCATATGTTGATTCTTCATATTTGGTAATCCTCTCACGGATTGTTTCTCCACCATAGTTTTGATTCTTGTTTCATTAAAATGTCCTAACCTCTTATGCCAGAGGTCTAAATCTGTAAATACCTCATCACCATGTGTGATCAAGGCTTGACCAACATTCCCTTGTACTTTAAGAGTAAAAAGTCTACCTTTCTTTTTACCATGGACAATTTGATTGTATCCATTCTCTGGATCTTCAACAAATACTCCTTCATTTGTTAACCAGACTTGAAAACCTTTTTCTAATATATGACCCACATTGATCAAATTCTTCGGGATTGTTGGAACATACAAAACATTTGTTAG
Organism: Ceratopteris richardii; assembly: GCA_020310875.1. Classification (NCBI taxonomy): domain Eukaryota; kingdom Viridiplantae; phylum Streptophyta; class Polypodiopsida; order Polypodiales; family Pteridaceae; genus Ceratopteris; species Ceratopteris richardii. The sequence continues at coordinate 86,743,598 of CM035442.1, read as the reverse complement.
TAGGTCAGCTCCATTCTTACACTTTACTTTTCCAATTGACCTTACATTATGTTTTGTGTTATCACCTGTTTGTACTGTATGATTTGAAATTCCTCCTTCAAATTCTGATAACAATTCTATATTTCCTGACAAATGATTTGAACAACCAGAGTCAATATAGAATACCCTAAGGTCTTCATTCTCTGACATACTTATCGAGTTTATCATCAACGTTGTATGACTGTCATTCTGCGTATCATTCGCATAGTTCTAGTAGGTAGTGTTGTGAGACTGATTCTGTCCCCAACTTCTTGCTCCACCTCTACCATATCCGCCTCTTTGGCTTTGTCTTCCTCTTTGATATCTTCCGCTTCTGCCTCTACTGTTATTGTTCTGATTCTGACTTGATCCTTGAGAATTATGCCAGCAATCATGAGCCAAATGATTGCTTAATCCACAGATCCAACAAGTCTTCTTGTTGTTAGTCTGATTACCTCTTCCTTTACCTCTACTTTTACTTCTTACGTTACCTCTTTCTCTTGCAAAATTTGCTTGAGTAGACATCTCTTCTTCATCTTTTTCTTTACATTTATCACCTTTCTTCTTATTCTTTGCATACATAGCCGAACTATGTCCTTTATCTCCATCTATCTTCAAATCTTGCTCAAACGTTAATGTTAGTCCAAGCAACTGATTTAAATCTGGTACAAAATTATTTAAAGAAAGTTCAATTGAGAGTACGAAAGTGTTTGTTATTGATCTTTGGAGTTGTCCTCTCCAATCATTTAGCATAAAGAATTAACAATACATCTTTATTTTGTCAATCCTGGGAATATACATGAGACCACAGCCCCTTCTACATGATAGAATCCAAGAAATAAGAGGTAAATGGCTGAATTTCTGAGAATAATGAAGATGAAGAGGAATTTCTAGGGTTTGGATTATCTTGAGCAAATCTCCATAATTTTCCATATTCTTGGTGTCTAAAGCATGTTATTTCTTTAGCAGAATACATCCATAAAGTCAAAACTCAAAAATGTTACATGTACCATCCAGACGAGACAATTGTGATTCTGTACAAACAGACGATTTTCATCTCCAGCACCATTTTTCATCAATTTCTCACTCAATACATCAGCAATCAGCTCTCTTCATACATATTCAACAGAAACACACAATAGAAGCTCACAAATCTCCATGGATACACAAAGAATAGACTCACAACTCAAAGAAATCACACAACGAGGAGAAAACACGATTTTCAGCAGGAAAATCTCTCTTCACTTGGATAGCATATCAACAAATAATCAACCAACCCTCTCATAATAGAGGAAATTGTCTTATATACATTTTCAAGTGTCCCCTTTCACACTTGAATTTTGGTCCTTTCCTCTATTATTCTAAAAATATGATATCTAGGAGTTTCCAAAAATTCTAGAAAAATTACATAAGATTCTATTCTACATAAAGAAGACTCTTCCTTATTTTTACATCAGTTACATAAATATTTTTACAAGTTTTTGACATTTTACAATTGTTTCTTATCAAAAAATATTACAAAAAATACTTCTTCTAACAGAAAGGTTTCCACCTTTCATCTCCTCTCAGTCCTACAAGCACTTGTGCTATCAACCTGTGGTCTTCGATATCTTCATCAATAGATCCAAGACTGTCCACCAAGTCTTTCATCTTAGTGACATAATCACTAATGCTTTGACTTTGCTTTTTCTTGAACGTTGTAAACTCTGACCATAAGCTAGCCTTCCTAGCTTTCGTCGTATTTTGGAAATGATCTTCCAATGCACTCCATATGTCTTCCGCTTTCTCCAGACCTCTAATGTGCGGTAGTAGATGATTTGTAATGGTATTGTAGATATAAGCTCTTGCCGTTGCATGTTTCTTCTGCCACAGCTTCAAGGCTTATAACTCTTCTTTCTTTGGTTGACTGTCGTCTTCCAAAGTCGGCTTCTTTTCTTTTCCTGTCACATATATCATTCAGTCCTTACTCATAAGTAAGGTTTCCATGCGCATTACCCATGCGGGATAATTATCTCTGTCCAATTTGTCAATAGAGATATGATCTGCCATAATCTTCTTGTTTCTGTTACTTTCGGTGAGTGTAATGTTAAAAGGTTTTACCTTTTACAAACCTTTACCCTTGAGAATTACTTCGAAACTTTTCTTGACGTCGTTTGTTGTTGATCATCTCAGCTTTCACCTTTCTTGTGAAAGTTCTTCGAATTCTCTTGTATCTTCACTTTTGTTTACTCTTGAGGATATTTCTGCTCTTCAGAATCTTTCTGCTCCGATACCACTTGTTGATGTCGACGCGACAAAAGCTTGACAAACTAAGCTGCGGAATTTTGCCATGTCACAACAAGAACAAAGCTAGAGTGATATTAGAACACCTCTATAATCATCAGTAGCTTAGCAAGTTTTTTGAAACTGAAAACTTCACAATTGTGTTTAGTGAAATTCAAAAATTCACTTTACAGAAACTTTGCTTTTCCTTCCGGCTTCAATTCTGATTTGGTTTACTTTAACCTTTACAATCCTTTGTTTGCTTACTGTTAGATAAACTTTTTGTCACTCAAATATATCAAAACTGTGTTTTGAACTCACCAGAATCTCACCGGAATCTCACCGGAACTCTACCGGACTATCACCGGAATCTCACCAAAATGTTACCAAAATGTTACCGGAATATTACCAGAACCAACTCCAATTCTGTTTGTAGTTACTTCAAATGACTGTAGATGAAGTAAGGAAGTTATACCTGAGCTTCCTTTAGTAAATGAACTTTTTCTGAAGTTTGAGGAAAAACTTCACCAGTTCTGGATGCCTTTACGGTCAGACACAGTACTGTGCGTACTTGTCCCGTTTCACAGAAGTCTTTTGATCAACTTATAGTTGAGACTACTGGCTTCAAGATGAGCTATCTCTCATGAAAAACTTTACACTATGTTGCGAGATCTAGCTTGTAGATGTACCGGAAAACATTTACTGAGAAAACTGTAACTGTTAACTAACTTTCACAGTAACATGAAATCACTCAGATTTCTTCACATACGAAGAATGCGCTCAAACTTCCACATGAACATGTGTTTTCTATTAGAGAAGATGTGTACAAAAATAGCTTGGCCTCACTTTGCTCACAGCTATGGAAAACTCTCCTACTCTGAGTAGTTATTCCTTACCATCTCTCTCAGATGAATACCCGACAGTTCAGGTTCTATTATTCATCTCTACATACGCAATCTCTGGCGTCTTTTATATCACTATCCTCAGTTTCTATATGCGCTATTCTATTCCGGTTCTATATATTCACTCTGTTCTCTTCTTCACTTATATATATACATTTTGTTTCAAGATTCAAAACTCGTATTTCTGGAAGTTTCTATGAACTATATTACAATCGTGAATTTGTCCCTTCACTAAGGCTTGATTTTCTGAATGCTTTGTTTCTACTTCTCTTTGTCTTTCTTCGTCTTTATGTCTGTCTCTATGTCAAATTTGTGAGTGATTCTTCAACACAAAAGCATTTGTGTCATTGGCAAAGAGTCTCATGATCATCTGGTCTTGATTGAGAGGAATAAAGAGGCCTTGAATAAGACCTAAACATGTGTGATGTTTTACCAGGCACCTAAGACCATCAGTAGCTATCGCAAAGAGGAGGGGAGTCAAGGGGCATCTTTTCCTGATATAACATTTTAATCAAAGAGCTTGAGAAATCTGACCATTGATGTTTATCTCTGTTGGAGCAATGTTGAGATCATCTTAATGAATTTTTTACTATAGCCTAGGTTTTTTTGAGATTGGACAATGAAGTCCCACTCAAGTCTATCATACGCTTTTTCAAATTCAATCTTAAGGAAAATGATATCTTGAGCGGACTCTTTAACAAAAACTAGACCTTCCCGAACTTGGATGATAGCCTCAAGGATGGACCTCCCTTGACTTCGTCCCATACCTCCTTCTTGTGAATATCAATCACCTACCCTTTATTCCCCCATTTGTCAGAAAGAGCCTCCACCACGACGTTGAGGGGCAGAGAGTCCAATGATTTCTAAGTAGTAATTCTTTCCACATCGCTATTGGGAGCCTACACGAAGACTATGGTGAACTGTATCATCCACATATGTCCTTATATGACTTGACTTTGGATTTCTCAAAACATGTATCCTCACCTCAGAGAATCATTTACCATTAGGATCTAAGAGGCCCAAATTCTTTTCTTGCATGAGCCATATAGTAGAGATTTGTCTTCTAACCATCATGTGGGATTTTGGTTGTCTGTAAATATCTAGTCAAGCCTGAAAACTGTGTGTCCCTTCCTTGATGTTCTTTTGCTAGTCCTATTCATTGTCCCTTCCTTGATCTTCTTTTGGGATTTGGATTTCCAAAGGGGTGATTTTTGTGTTACATGGAGTGCTAGATAGAAATATACAAGCTTCTCCTCATAGTGCTCCTTTGCATCTCCAATAGCTTCAAAAGGAAATGAGAGTAATTGACAGATAAATTCATACTCATCACTTGATAGCCCCAATCATTGATGTACAAATGGGCAACATGCACATCTGTGTGTTAGTAGGCCAGTGTAATGAAATAGTCTCCCCTCCACATAGGTCATGTGGTCAAGGGATTTGTAAGATTATGTATGTTCTTAAAATCTAAAGAAATTTCTTTAATCTCTCTAATTAGATAAGGCTAGACAAGGTTTCAATATGTTCAAAGCTACTTAGGGACATTCAAGAATTCAAAGATGCCTCATTGAGTCTTTTTAGGATTAATGTGGAAAAATGGGATGCCTTAAGACCCAAGTTTTTCCACACAATGTTTCTTATACTTAGTTTTTCAATAGTATACTCACACAAATGCAAGTTTTATTCAAAGTTTCACTTATGCTTAAATGTGCTTCACAGAAGCCCCTTTTGGCAAAATGGGGTACCCTGGTGGAAGCCTCCTAAAATTTCCAAGTTCGATCATGTCGAACTAGACAAGTGTGAGAGATGCTCTTTCTTCCCTAGAAAGAAGCTCAGGACGTCAATTCTATCTCAAAAAAGAAGTTCAAGTGGAAAGATGGGGGTTCCTAGATCAAGCACCTTGAAATTGCCACAATGAGCTTTCGCACTATTTAAGCCTCCCAATGCTTCCCTTCTGGCCCCCTTAGGCTTCTCATTTCAGTATTTAGGATCTAGGACTATTTCCAAGTGCTTTTTATTTCAATTTTACCTCAAAAACCACTAGATGTCAAAATGCGGTACTTATCTTAGGGCTCCAAATTTTACCAATATACTAGTTTCTCTCAAGTTTTAGATATTGTTGTGTTATGGATACTATCACATGACTATCTCAAGTATGTATCTTACTCTCAAGCACTCAAAGTTCCTAAAGGAAAAAAAGGGTTATTTTGATACTCCTTGGATCTTGTCTAGACTTAATAGACATTGCAATGCATAAGATTTCCTCAACGACGCACAATTGTCCCGATAGATAGTTGGAAAAATTTAGGATCTTGGATCAAGGACCCCAAAAAATGCCAACATTTTGGTCACCAAATGTTATTTCTTAAAATTCTTAGCCTTCTCACTTCACTTGAAGCACAAGCACTTTTACAACCCCAAATTAGCATGTTGGGAAAATGCGGGACCCTAGGGTAAAGGAACCCCCAAAATGCCAATGTATAATTTCTCTCCACAAATGAGTAGATGATCAATATTAAGCTTTTCTAATGTTTTCCCAAGCTTATGCTTCAATATGAGCACAAATTAGCCTTGTGGAAAAATGTGGTGCTTTGGTGGCAGGATTCCCTTAAAATGCCAATAGGCACTTTTTGGCCTCGAATCAAGGGACCGGTCTACCCAAGCCTTTGCCCTATGGCTTGCCCTCCAAGAAAGAATAGGTTGAGATCAACTCACATAGACGATCCCCCTCAAATGAGTATGGTTAAATGTAGTGCCCTGGCCGAGGCACTCCCAAAATGCCAAATTTTCAAGGTCAATACTTGAAAATTCAATGCCCATACACTTTTTCTTTTGAGAGTACAATGAATTGGAAACACACTCACACACCCGAACTCATAAGGTAGAGGCACCCATCTTTGAGGAACTCATAGATATGTCCAACCAAGACTTGAACTCGGGACTTCTTCCCAGAGACTCAAGGCATCAAACCACTAGGCTATGCGGGCTTGGACAATGCCCATACACATTGATGCGACCCCTCAAGAAAAAAAATGCTTTCTTTCACTCTTTTAGGAAAAATGGCAAAATGCTTCATTTGACCTCATATTTGAGATCCAAAAAATCCCTTACAAATATAGACATTCAAGCTATCACCCAACACTCATTAGCCTTTACAAAAGTGGAGTATTTTTTACAAGAATTGGATTTAGGAAATATTCTAATAAGGGTATTTTTGCATGGTTTTTGGGCATAACTTAGAACTTTAGATCCTCTTTTGACTCGTTCCTTGTCTTTTTGCCTTTTAATGATTTTTCCATGCTTCCTTTGCACAACCCCTTCTGTCTTCTTGTCATTCTCTTTGTTTATATCTGCTTTTGTGAGTTTCTTCTCCAATAGTTATCTATGGAGATAAGCTCAAAAAGAAATGAGTCCCCTCGAAAGAAGATGATAGGCTTATTAATGTATTTTGTATCCTCACCTAAGTCTCTTGTGTATTATTCCTTTTTTAATGATTTTGAACCTTTTGGGTCAAAAGAAAAAAGCTAAAAGATTGAAGATAGGAGATCTTTTCCACTCTCTAATGGGAAATGAGAGAGTGTCTCTAAGGACTTCATTGTAAGTTTATCCAAAACTTAGAGAGGGTACAAATTGGGTTGTGTGATTGTGGATAGGTTAACCAAGATAGTTTTTTTCAACATTATATAGAGTGAAAATTCCATAGTTAGCTAGATTATGTTTGGAGAGCCTATTCCAATTATATGGTCTACCATTAGACATTGTATTGCATTGAGACAAGAGAATTACTAGTCACTTTTGGAGGGATATATTCAAAAGGTTTGAAAAAAAATAGTATGACTCCAATTAAACATCCACAAATAGATGGGAAAAAAATGAACTAATCGAATGCTTGGAAATTCACTTTATGCATATGTACAAGAATATCAAACTAATTGGGAAAATTATTTGCATGTGGTAGTGTTTGTATACAATATTTTCAAGAACTCTTCCACTCAATAAACTCCATTTATGCTTGTGTATGTGTTTCAATCAAGATCTCTCTATGAAATGGATTGAAACATGAGAAATCTCAAGGTACAAAGAAGTCTTGGAATAAATGAACAACATACTTAGCTTTGAAAAGGATAGTATTAGGAAAGCTTGATATCAAGAGAGGTAGAAGAGCAAGTCTATCCTAGAGTTCCAACTAGATCTAATACCATAAGAATTTTATTATGTTTGAAATTAGCTCCTAGGTTTTGTCACCCTTTCACAATACATATGAGATTAGGGAAGATGGATTGAGGATACACACATCTATCCATTGTTTCATGTAAGTGGGTTCAAAAAAACTTGAGTGAATTTGGAAACCGGATTCCAGATAGTGAGGTTCAAGAGCCTATTTTTTATTCCTTCCATTCTACATGAATCAAATAGGATTCTATGCACTAAAGAGAAACACACTAAAATTCATTTGTATAAGGATTTTCTAGTTAAGTGGAAATATATTTCAATAGATAGTGCCACATGAGACAGTTTAAGTATTATACATCAAAGGTTTCTCACTTTTTAGATACCTTCATAAGAGAGAACTTAGGGGAAGGACATGGGGAAGCCACATCAATAAATGACTATGTATAAGAAGTACATAGAGGTAACTAAGAGCAACCATTAGTAGACTTCTTCTAATACACATTAAAACACCATTTTTAAGGACAAAAATGGACTTAAGGGGTTGGAAATCTCATAAACTGGGGTTTGAATACTTCTAGCCATTCTTTTGTATGAGTCACATGGCCTATTTTTAGAAGAGGTTGTGAAAATTTATAAGGGGCTGTATAGAAGGGAAAAAGCCCCATTCTCTTATATCTTGGTGTTCCAAAAGTAATTATTGATCAAAATTGTAACCACGAATGGGTAATTCCAACTTCACATTTGGATCTCTAATCTTCCCATGTTTTCAATAATACTCTCTTTTGTAGAACTTTTTCATAATTTTGTATCTCGTATTTCTAAATATTCCTTTCATTCATTGTGAAGATCAATTTTTCAATGGATTATAATCATACAATATTTTCCAAGATTTATGTAATCATTTTTTTACTACAACAGAAAAGTGGTATCTTTTTTAATAATCATTTAACTAATTATTCACTATTTCATATTCATAAGGGTGCCATTAAAGGTGGAGATTGAGAAATTCTATCAACATGGGAATTCTTTGGGATTCATCTTTGAGAGTTGGAATTTGTTTCCCGGGGACTTCTCTAGTAGGCAAGTAATGTTGATATATTTTGGCAGTGATGTGTGATAATACACTTGGGATCAACGAGGTGCTTTTTTCCCTCTTTAGGAGGTTTTTTCCCCTCAGCTTGTACATATGTCTATAAGCCTAACGAGTCACATCTTTTGTACATTCACTTGGTAATACATTTTGTATTGTGTTGTGCTCCAAGCTTCTTCTTCTTCTTCTTCTTCTTCTTCTTCTTCTTCTTCTTCTTTGTGTTGTTCATGTGCTTTTGCATACCTCAAACTCCAACAATTGGTATCAGAGCAAGTCGCTGCTTCATCTATGGCATCATGACATGCCTCTGGTCACAATCTCATAATCACACGAAAATTGGTGAGCATACTCAAGGCAATTAAGAGTTCAAAATAACTTCATTGTGTGGTATCAAAATTTTGATATGAGCTTGATTCGGCTTTCGAACACACTATCGCAACGATTGTGCAAGAAATCTCATCCTTATTGTACCAATCTCATGCTTATTGTATCAAACATATATACAAGTTTTGGTTCTTCAGTACAAGCACCTCAAGGTCTGTTATAGGTTTAGCAAAGCTCAACATGGTATTTCTATTCAACTTTTTGAGGTATAATCATTTTTTTGCATCGAGGTATTTAGTCATTGGCCATGACTGGAAGCAATGATCTATTTTGTATGTTGATTGTTGAAGATAAGTTGGATGGTACTAATTACCCATTGTGGTCATATATGATGCATCATGTATTGGTAGCAAAAGAGTTGTGGAATATTGTCTAGGGTGTTGAAAAATATCCTATTGCATTTCCAAATACAATTATTGAAGGTGGTGCAGATGACGTTAAAGATGATGATCTTCAATCTCCTAATTGTGTTGTGGTTCCTACTACACCTATTGCAAAACAACTCCATTGAGATGACAAAGATGCTCATGCACATGCATTGATAGTTTTGTCTGTCAAATTTGCCCTTATCCCTCACATTCGCTCCTCCAAGGTAGCAAAGGACGCTTGGGATACACTTATAACTTTTGATCAAGCAAGAAATGAGGCTTGTTTAGTTTACCTTCAAAAACAATTGGAGTAAGCATATGAATGAAGGAGATTCTATGGACAATTTTTTGACAAAGATCAAAGATTTGAAGGAGTTGATTTCTGCTAATGAAGTCTTGCCAGATAGTTCACTTGTGCAAACTATTGTTAATGGTCTTCCAAATTCGTATCAGAGTTTTGCTTCTAATCTTTGATTGATGACAAAAGGCAATCGAAATGTCTTAAAATTTGAGTAATTAGTCTCTGTTATGTTGCAGGAAGATTAGTGCAAGAAGAGGAGGTCAATTGTGTGTTACAAATCATGCTTTCTTAGCTATTCAAAAGGGCAAAGGTAGATGGAGCTCCTCTACTAGTAAGCAAAAATTTGCTAATATTGCACGGTTGAAGAAGGCAAAGATGAGAAGAAAATATAAAATCAAAAAAGAGTTTTGCAAATAAGGTAAAGCAAATTATCATATCGTAAAGAGTTTTCATAAACTAGCTACAAAAAAAAGGCAGAGAAAAGAGAGGTTGGAACAGTTGTTGCATAGGCCTCCACATCTAAAACTGAGTCTACTAATCTTCTTGTTTGAAGCTATGAACCATCTTGTCATGAGCAATGTATAACTGCTATAGACTTTGATGTTTGGTACTTCGATAGTAGGGAAACCAAACATATTACCTTGCAACGATGTTTCTTTAGTTCACTTGAGCCTGCCCCTACAAAGAATATTTTCACATGTGCTAATAACTCTTATCATGTAATGGGATTCCGTAAGATCACTTTGACTATTGTTGATGGTAGTTATTCCACATTTCAAATGCTTTATATGTGCCAAGGATCAAGAAAAATATGTTCTTAGTTTCAATATTAACCAAGATTGGATTAGTGGTTAAATTTGTTGATGACATGTATAGTCCATTATCTTTCAAATGGTAATGTTATTATTGTTTGTGTCATTTTATGCGATGGGTTGTATAAGCTCACAAACTATGCAAAATCTGTGAATAATTCAACATCTTCAGTTCAAGATGCTTAGGCTATCTCAAATGCAAAGCTTTGGCATGCATGCTATGATCATCAAAATTTTCCTAGTTTGCTTTGCTGTAGAAATTTGAAATGGTGTTCTCTACCCAAACTTGAGCCCTCAAGAAACCATCTAAACATGAAGCGGCCGAAGGTGATCATTACATAGTCAAACACTATTCTCAAATGGATCCCCCTAGCAACAACCCAAAGACAACACAAAAGTCAAAATACCCTTTTACAAAAAGACATGTACTGCAGTCTCATTTTAAATGATGCTTTCGAACTCAAAAAGCAAGAAATCCATCACTTACAAGCGAGGACATTAAATACAATATCACTGAAAAAATTTCCTCTTAGAACATGAACTGCATTCAAATTCGTATTGTACTAAATAGTATCACACAGGTACAACGCAGATATAAATTGAATAGCTCAGGAACTTTTACTCCTGTTCACCATTCACTCAGCTTCTGCACCTCTTTGTACGTTTTGCAGGCTATAAAGCTTAAAATAGTAGATGAATAGGATTATCCCTCTTCAGGAAAAAAAAACCACTGCGTACAAATACTAATGTATTGTATCCACAAATACGTTCAAAAATAGAAATGACAGATTCGAAGCATCCTTGGTACTTCCAATGTATAAACTCTGCACCAGAGCAAGAGGATTGCTCGCGTGATGCTGTATAACCAAGGAAATGGAACATGATATTTAAGGGGTATACTGAAGAAATATATCAGAGATGGATCACAGGATCTCTTATATTTATTTCATAAGACAAGCAAAACAGCTTCAAATGCATTTAGAACCGGTACAGCATTGTAGATGGAGTATGACAAGTTTAAGAACTCTTATGCCTGCAAAAGGGGAATCCACTTACGAAAGTTTATAATGAAAGAACGTGGCTTGTCCAACAAGCAGACCTGCATATTCAGACACGCTCACAACGCAGAGCAATAAATTGTAAAAAATTTCAACTCAATAAGAAAAGGTCATCCAACCTTGCATTCAGAAGGACGCAGCTATCATAGAAATGAATCCAAAGAACTCATTCATACATGGTTTGCTTACATGAGCCCAAAATATATTATTACAGTCACCCTCACTAGCACATGAGGGAGGTGTAGAACCTTAACCGTGACCTGATAAATGTGGACAAGTTACAAGAGAATGTAGTAATCTCCAAAATACATTTCGGCAAAATGAAAAGTAAAAGAAAAAGGAAAAAGAACTGAGCGTCAAAGGGAAAAGATGTAATGAGCTTCTTCATTTGCATATTTTCAAGAAGCCCACAATAATGGTTAAGTTAATGGATAATGGAGGGCTGTCCCAACGGGATAATGAAGTTGCTCCCTTTCACTCTGAAGTTTTACATCAACTTCATTCATGATTCAGGAGGGGGTGAACTCAACAATGGAGTTTCAAGAGTGATAATATCACTCACCAAAAACTTCTGTACATCCTTCTCTTCCTCTATCATGACTATCCAATTGATGAATAGAGCTTCATTTTCAGCCCATGTTTTGTCCTAGTACAAAGCACCCCACATGGTCGAGCCACCTGACTCCACATTGCCAGCGACAGCTAGCTTTAGTGATCCCCAAGCAATATTTGGCCTCCTTGACAAGGCCACTTCTGCATGTACATCAACAGCTGCTTTTGGTTTCATACACGCATCCCCAACCCATCAGCAGGCCAGCTCTAAGCAAGAAAGATATGCAGCAAGGGCCTGTCTGAGAACCATGACCTCAACAAGGTAAAAGAAATTCAATACCAGCATCATGTGCACATAGCCTCATGAATCTATCTTTGCATGTTGAGGGGTCTGCGTGTGAGGATTCTCATCCCCCACTATTGTGAAATCCTCAACAGAAAGATTGACCACATCATCCCATGAAGAGTCAGGAGCTTTGACATGTTAAGGTCTTTAAATCACTTTAGATGGATATAATATGTGAACAAATGTGATGAATAAGGATTCAGTTTAGTTACAGCAGCTTACAACCAGAGGATACGGTCACTTCGCCACATGTCTGTTATGCCAACACCTCCATCAGAAAGAAGCCAGTAATCAGCATCAGTCTGTCAGCATGAAACAAACATTGCACCATAAACAATAGCATTCAGGTGATAAGCAAGAGGTATAAATTTGTGCTTCGACATTTACATTTACATCTGATGGGACAATCTTCATAATGCCCCCCATATCTTGATTGGGGCTGACAAGCTCGGAGTAGAATGGATCCCTCATATCCATCATTTCAGGTAAATCTGTGGTGCCTCCACACTCGGGTGGAGGCAATTCACCTGCATCACCAGAAGGCCCAATTGCCAGGGGTGGAGCAACATCAGATGGTGTGGGATCCACTGTGCTCATCTCCTCAAATTTCTCTTCAAATTGACTACAATCAAGACCAGAAAAACAAACATCTCATCCATCTTTCTCTTCCATATTTGAGACATTAGAATTTCATACTTACCTAACAAGGTAGACATCTATAGGCCCTGTAGCACTCTGTAAAAGGATCTGGTATCGTCTTTGAGGGTACTCCACAGCCTATGTCAAGTTAAACAGTGTCAAAAGATCAAGCACACTGCTATATGCAGGATTTAAATGTTTTTGGTTGTGAACAATAAAGAGCCCTCTTTTTTAACACTTGCCTCATCAGGATCAGGTACTTCCAAGGTAGTTCCATGGGGAGCCTTGATCGCAATCAGAGTTTGGTTCTATGTAAATGAGATACATCAACATTCAGAAACTTTTACAAGAGACCCCCATAAATGTAAGAACTTCAACAGTGAACTTCATACTTATTTTCTTAAGAATGATATGCAAACATCACCTGAAAACACTGCAGGCCTTTGATGTCTTCTTCTGTGACATAAAGCCATCTATGAAGTTAATGTATTAAGGAGATACTGATGTTTTGACAAAAATAGGCATCATTTATACTGATTTTTAAGGTTAGTAGGATACTGCTTATTGTTTTCATCCTCGCTTAAAATTCTCAATTGTTCCCGTGTTTCCCTGATTTACAAATTGAATCAAGGTCAGGAAAGTCCTTCAATAGAACGGTCTATACAGCATAAGTACAACCTGATGCAGTTGTCCAGAGTCCTCTCTTGTAATAATAAAGATTCAACTTCTGCCTGCAAATACTGAAATAATGAGAACTTATCGAAAACCGTGTGAACTGGATATATAGCATTCACGACAAGTCCACCTTCAAGTATCCAACTTCATTAATCATGTCACTGGATCCTGCACTATCCAGACCCCTACATATAAAGATCAACATATACATTAACTCTGCAGCAATAAACACTTTCAAATTCCAAGTGTGATTGAAGCAAAAAGGAGGAGGGTTTGAGAAGGGGAAGGGGAGAGAGAACAATGATGGAAAAGTGTACCTCCATTGTATGCGATTTTTCAACTTCTTTTCTATAAGTCCTACACCCTCAAGGACATTTGTTATGTCATAGATCCTTCTCTTTTGAACCTGTTTTCTTTGTTTGCTTTAAGTATAGGTAAACAAGGATAAAAACAAATCATTATATATGCATAGAGTGGCTAACTTACACCCAGCATGTCTGCAGCTTTATTCAGGTCCAAAACACCGTCCTCTGCTTCTTTAATGAGATTAATGAACTTCTTTGTCAGCAATCCTGAAGAAAAATTTACAAATCAGATACAGAAGAAACATGAAAAGGAATACAAGAGAATAGGATTATTATTACCTAATGAGTTGTCATAACGGCAGGAACTAACTGGTGTTTGCACCTTATTGGTTGCTGGTGAGGCTTCAGAGAGAAGGCAGACATGAGCTGCTGCTACATGGTGTGAAACAAGAAACAACAAAAACTACTTACAAGATTTACCTGTGTTTGACCCTGGCGTCTGAGGATCTATTTTTGAGTATCTAAAAGTACCACTTGCTTTCCTCCCCTCTAAGCTAAGATTAGAAAGGTGCTGACCACTTGCTCGGCCATCAGCCAAGTGCCGTCCTGAAGACCAGTCATGTGGCTCCATGTCCCTCTAACTTGATTAGCCCAGCTAAGGGGGGGGGGGGGGGGGGATCTGAAGCTTAATTCCAAAATATTATCTTCAAAAAACAATAAATAAAGAATTTTAATAAGAAAACACTGAATACCCAGAGACAATCATTAATTGGTGGCAGAATTCTGCATTGAATATCATGCTGAAACTGTATGAACCTGACTAATGGCTAATAAATAGACTAACATAATGGAAACATAAGTACTAACACAGTAGGAAAACCACAAACATAAAAATAAGCAAACTCCTGAAGGTAATATAAAACGAGTTAATGCATCAACAACAGGACAATGTGAGCCAGATGAATTTACACTCCAACATAACCAACCGAAATGCATGGCTAACCATCTGCAACATAGTAATCGAAACCTTTGATTCTTAAACAGAACAATAGCTGCATGTGTAGTATTGTGCATACCATATATTGGATATACATGAGATATGCATTGTTAGATCCAAGCCTGAGCAGAGGGGACATCCTAGGAGCATGCCCTTTACGAATCCTAACCTACCTTAACCATCACCTCCATAGGTTCAGACCCACATCAAGGTGGGTACAATACCTTCAGAATGGTATCTTTGGTATCATAGCAGTAAGTGCCCCTGAGGTTTGCTGTGTTTAGTATTTTGTTTACAAAATATGCATCAAAATATGTGATAAACGATAATATTTTTATCTAGACATTTTGTACCATTGGAGAAACCCTGTGATTAGGATGACCCCAAATTTAGGGTTTGACCCAGTTTTGACCTTATACATGGTAGACAATGCACTTTTTGGTACAAGTAGATTCTATATCTCTAGGTGAATTTATCCACATAGTTTTGCATATCTGGTCACTCCAATCATAGCACTCAACTCCCACATGTTGTAGGATTGATTGCCTGCTCTTCTGTTTGGGGGGGGGATTTTATTATTATTTAAAACTTTATCTTTCTTCAAAAGCGCCATCTAACATTTTCCAGCAGTGAAAGTATATTATCAGTGAGCCTTTTATGCAATCACTAACTTTAGCAGTCTTTTTCTTTTGAGAGTACAAGGAAGTTGAAATGTCCAATGAGTGGGACTTGAACCCAGGCATTCTGCCTCACGGCGTTCAAGGCATACCGCTACACCACACTCGTTTAGCATGCCTTCTAGATCATGGATCTTGGCTTTCATCATGCTTTAGTTATTTTTACTTTGTACATAAATAAGGAGGGCTTTGAACCACTTGATGTACATTCGATTCTTAAGCTCTTTGACACCTGTAGAACCAATTCAATCTTTTCCTTTCTACCTGGAGTCCACTTATGTCAGTTTCTTGTGTTACAGGGAGCTTGAGGTACCATTTGTGCAGTGAAAGAATATTATAAACGAGCCTTTTTTGAAATCACTGCTTTAAGCAATGAAGATAAGCTTCTGGCATGCCTTTAATCAGAAAATCATGGATGATGGCTTTCATCATGCTTTTTAGTTATTTTTATTTTGTACATAAATAAGGAGGACTTTGGAGTCACTTGTACATTCAATTCTTGTATTCTTGGAGAGCTGTAGAAGCAATTAGATCTTTTTACTTCTACTTGGGCATCCACTTATATTAGCTTCTTTGCTTGCACTCTATACATCCATATACGCATGTACATGCACATTGATGCAACTCAACAAGCTGCATCTAGTTTCTTGCATTGTAAACCTCCTTTATCACATAACCAACCACCTTCACAAGCAACCAATCAAATGCATGAGCAACCCTTACCCATGTTGCATCACAACTTCTTGTGCCGAGTTAGTAACACTCACAATGAAGTGTCACAAAATTGCAACATGTCCAGCACATTGAGATGAATGTAGAGAGACAGCCTAATTCGTGGTTATACGGCATCCATAAAGTTCCTCTTCAAGCTTGTGTGCATATAGATAGAAGAGGAGGTATTAAGCTTGGTCCTTCAGCCCCTCCCTCCTCTAAATCTCCCCCCACACCTACCTGAAATCTCTCCCCATGCCTACCCTCCATCTTCTTCACCTCTCTCACCTTACACCCACCTTTGCCTCTCTCATCTAGGTTCCCGTCTTCTAAGATTTCTCTATCACAATGCCAAAAGCCAAACACAAGACATGGTAAACTTGGCATGCGTGAAAGTGAAGAGTGCACATGTGACGTGCTGTTATAAAGAATGCAGTAGTGTAAATAGAACCAAATCCCACCTACCAACATATAGTGGGTTAGGTGTTTCCCCTTGCAAGGAGCAAATGCCTCAAGCCATTCAAGGTGAGCAACCACTTGAGTGTATAATTCAAAGAGACGGTAGAAGAAACCTAAACACACAAACACAATGTCGGGGCAAGAAAGCCATCACATATATAAACTGGTTGTATCAGACGAGATTTTAGTGGAGTTGTATGGGTTGGCCACTACATAAGAAATATGGGAGAAATTGAAGGCCACTTATGAAAATACCATGCATGTAAATCAAGTGCGTTTGATGTGGAAGTTCATGGGTATGCAGCCTGATGAATCAAAGAGTTTTGCAAAGCACCTCTATTTGTAGGTACCATCTATGAGTTGCAAGATTCAAGATTACCGACTTTTGATGACAAGCTAAAGGCTATCTTCTTGCAGATGACACTACTTAATCCATGGGAGACATTGGTTGTCTCATTTTCTAACAACCCCAACCTTGCATTTGATGTTAGAAGTTCCATACTTGATGAAGAGATCAAGAGGAAAGCAAGTGGAGAGGGAAGTGCTCTAACCACTATGGTAAGAGGAAGAACCAAAAAGAGAGCAGAAATGCACAAAAAATAGAAGAGAACAAGAAACGCCATTATGGAAAAGAAATGCACAAAAAAGGAAAAGAAAAGCCAGTATGGCCTCCAATGTGGTGATTAAGGAGCTCTCTAACATGGATAACATCTTATGTGCCACTTTGTGAGCTAATAATGCATGTATACATGATGATTCTCATGTTGTTCATGCACAATATACACACATCATCAAGAGTTACCTGACTGATCACTTGCTCACTGTGAATGATGCACTCTCTCTACATGGATTGTTGATTTAGTTTCATCATTTCATGTGAGTCCTATTAAGAAGTTTTTCTCCACATTTCATGCATGAAATCATGGAAATGTATACCTTGCTAGTTTTTAGACCCACAATTAATATAGAGGCAAAGTAAAGAGAGGGAGAGAGAAAGAGACAAATAGAGATAAGAAATATACAAAAGATATGGTGGAAGGAGCCGAAATTGCTCTACAAATTGACTAATATACAAAAGTTACAAGATAGCTCCTAGTTTATCATGCCAAGAGTTTTGTTCAAGCGTACATGTGATGAATTATGACCTATATGCTTGTGTTTGTATAGTTTCTATGTCTTAGCCAAAAGCACCTCGAAAATAGAACTCAAAAAGCCTCTGTATTGCAATCTTGAGATTTGCAATGTAAAATGCAAAGGATAATTTTTAATTATTCAATATGTTTAATATCAACCCTTATCAACCCTTAAATCATGTGCTCTAAGATCTTGGCGAGTGTCCATTGCTTTTGACATGAAAAATTTGCTTTTCAATTTTGACCTAAAATTAGAGTTTGACTTTAGATCATCAATTTGCTTCAAAATACCCAAGTGCCTCTCGGTTGATTGAAAAGGGCACTAAAAAAGGAACTCTTTATAATGGTCACGAATATGACCTATAAGCACTTCAAGTATAAAGTAACTGAAAAGTTTGAAGATCATGAAAGCACTTTGTAGGATCTTCCTAAAGGTTTTCAGTAAGACAAGAATTGTCTCAATTAAGTTGGGAGATTTCCAAGTAAAGAATTTGTAGTTCTTTCTCAAATATGTTATACGCATTTCTAGAAATAAAGAACTTAGAAAAAAAATCATACAAGGTAATTCAAACTAAGTTAGTCCAAAACACCTTGTTGATAGTAGAACTAGGAGAATCAATCTCTTGACCTAAATTTTGATGCTACATTTGCATTCTAGCATATAAAATTCTCAAGAGATTGAAAGGAATTAACTTAGTAATCAAGATAGTTGAAGCATTATTGTTTTAGAGCAAAGTTGAATATCATCAACAATAACAAAGCTTGATGGCTCGAGACACCGATGTGTGATACCACACAAGAGTTTTCTTTTTTTAAGAGGAAGTTCGGCTGAAGCCATACTAATCTAGCACATCCATACTCATGCTCTGTTATACAAAAGACTAAGCACTCAACCTGTAGAATGTCAAATCAACACTTGTGCATGGATTTCTCCTTTGTTCATTCTCTTCAGCAACAATCGACCTTAAAGTGGTGGTGCAGCCATAGGACCCACTACCTCATGTGCAATCATATCAGCCCTCATGATTACTTGTACTACCATCTTCAGCCCTTATTTCAACATCATGTTCTCAACCTAAACCTATGAATTCAGTCAATTATCAACTTCTTAATGGTTTATTTCCAGTTTCAGTTCTAGTTTTCAGTTTTATATTGTTTTGTAATTCAGGTTTTTCATT
>CM035442.1:86714558-86717058 GCA_020310875.1 Ceratopteris richardii | reverse complement strand
TGGTTTTGGGAGAAATGTTGAAAGCTGCAATACACATTTGTGATCTATTCTCTCTCCTATCTTGAAATTGTGACATCCCAGAGGAGGTTTGGTTTGGCAAATGTGCGTCATATGAACCAATGCATCTTTGACATAAGGCATGAGTTGAGAAACAAATGAGATACAAAGTCTATAAAAGACATCTTCATGGTTAGGGAGATGAGAGTGAAGTGGGGTACAAAATTTGGTGTCTCAGCTCAAGAACATAATACAAAGCTGAGATGTTATATTGAAGGAGGCAAGGCTGCTGGAAAACAAGTGTGCCTCTAAAGATGACCATAAAAGGGTCAAATGTCAGCATGAACAGCTGTCAGCCACTCATCAAGCCTGAAATTACACTTCAAGATTAACCAGCTATGGCTAGAAATGAAGATGAACTAGTGGTTTTTGAGCTAGATGATAATGGACAGCAAATTGAGGCTCTTGAAGGTCGATTGCAGCCATCTGTACGTGCTGGAAATAGGGCTGAACATGGTGTAGTAGCCCATAAATGATGATATTTCCATTCCTCTTGATGTAGATCCAGATTTCATTGCAAAAAATGTTGATCATTGGGTGAGAAAATCCACACGTGTAAGGTCGTCTGTGAACAGATATGACCCCTCTGTACATTACATTAGGGTGAGTCTCTCACAGACAAAAAGGCAAAACCATGTGAGCCCAAGAAGAGTGGGAGTTAGCCATGCAGGAAGAGGTGAAGGTCTTGGATGCAAATGATACTTGGGATCTAGTTGAGTTGCCCCAAGGTAGGAAGACCATTCCTAACAAGTGGGTGTACAAAATCAAGATCGTGGATAACAAACCCAAGTACAAGGCAAGGCTGGTTGCTAAGGGATATGGCCAAAAAGAGGGCATTGATTTCCAAGAAGTATTCTCTCTGGTGGTTAAAATGACCACATTACGTGTGTTGTTTGTTTGCACAACTGCCTTGGATTTGGAGTTATTCCAAATGGATGTTAAAATGCCTTTTTGGCTTAAACATGGGTTCAAAAAAAACCATGCAAACCACCTTTTGTATACCAAAAAGGATCATGATGGCAGCCCAATCATTCTAGTGCTGTACATAGATGATATGTTGCTGGCCAGTAGTTTTTCAATGAAGGACCTTGGAGAAGCTGAGCACATACTTTGTATGTGAATAAAAAGGGATAGACAGCAGCATAGTTTGCATTCATCCGAAGAAAAGTACTTTGAAAAAGTGCTGGACAGATTTAATGTGGCTAATGCTAAGCCTTTTGGAGTGCCATTGCAGCCACATGTTAAGTTTTCCAAGGATGATTGTCCCAAAGATGATGATGCAGCCGCATCAGCTTGTGGTTCACTTATGTATGCCATGGTTGCCACTTGGTCAAACATTGCCCATAGAGGAGGATTTGTTAGCAGATTTATGACTAATATTGGCAAAGGTCATTGGCAGGCAGCCAAATCCATTCTTAGATATTTGAAAGGGACTAAAAGCAAGTGCCTATTTTGTGGGAAGAGTCCATTGGAATTAAAAGGTTTATGTGATTCTAACATGGCAAGTTACGTGCATCCACGTGAATCCACAAGTGGATATGTATACACTTCCATGAGGTGCTATTTTGTGGTGCTTTAGACTTCAGAGGATTGTAACACTATTTACTACAGATGCTGAATATATTTCAGCCACAACGGCCTTCTAAAGAAGCCATTTGGTTAGTCCGCTTGTGTATTGTGTTTGGGTTGTTGGAAAAGGTACATGTTCTTGGATGTGATATTTAGAGTGCTAGATGTTTGGCAAAGCATGCCATGTTCCATATCACACAAAGCATATTGATGTGACTTGTGAGATAACACTTCGTTTAAAGGATTGCCTCTACACTTTGATTGAGGTCAATGCTTCACAAAATCTTGCACATGCTCTCACTAGTGTCTACACAAGCATAGTGGAAAGCAAGGTTTTGCAACAACTATGACAACAGGTTTGCAACATTGCTACATTTGAAGCAAGGAGTTTTGATAAAGTGATTTGTTTTTCAAAATTTGTATACATACATTTCTTGATATTTTGATAACAATAAGATTTACCATTAATTGTAGTATAAGACATACATAGCATAGATTATCGACTTTAGGCTAGTCAATACATCACTCATCATTTATAGTGATGTCAATAGTAAGATCAATCATCATAGAAGAGTACTCTTGGCTTTGAAGGCCAAAGATGAAATTTTTGTCCAAGCTCTGAAAGTGCATTACAAGGAGAACATGGAAAATCCAAAACACCAATCTAATCTCAAGATAATAAGGCCCAAAAAGAAATCATTCATAAATGGATCTCTACTCTTCCAAAGATTTTTGTCTTCCTCACTTCTTTGTCTTCATAAGCAGAAGCAATATTTGAGCACCTTCAAAAGTGAATTTTCATATAAGATTGAAGATTATCATAGATGGTCTTACTTTAGACAACATAGAAATTTTTGTTGTTCCATCGATAACT